>JAEQBH010001868.1:0-304177 GCA_016808115.1 Tetrastigma voinierianum
TAGAAGGCGGAGGAGAAGGCGGGTGAAGTGGGCGGTGGGGCGTGATTGCTAGGTTATGGATCTTAGATGCGGGACTCCTCGGTGTACCGCTACGAGGAGGTGGGCGATCCTAACCAGCATGATGGCCATCTGCTGGTTGATCCTCGGCTGGGTCCTGGAGTGAGAGGTGAGGAGTACCAGGCATAGTCTACCATTTCTCTACGGTAAAAGTAGCCTCTCGAACCTGACGGCGCTCTAACCAGGGCTTAGTAGGAAAACCAAGGTGCTCCAACACCTGAGATAGCAACCTTGGAAATAGGAGGGGTATGGACTCAGCCCGGCTAAGGTTCCTGACCTTGTCCTCAAAGTGGAACAAGAAGGTCATGATAAGCTTAGTAGGGTGAACCACAGCTCTCGGAGATACGATAGAGGGCCTCGGGGTAAACCTGCTTTCTCTACACGAATGTTGTAGTGGAAATGGGTGGAGCAGCAGTACGTGGTCAATAAGAAGCATACTTGGAGGAAGGCACGCCTCTGAGATGAGTATGGATCCTGTTTGTCGCGTCCACAGATAATAGAGCGAACCATCTCGAGGGGAGTGAGGGATGGAAGTGAGTATCTAAACTCTACAGAAGCTAGCGAGTACAAGTAGAAGATTGAATGTAGCGGCAATATCCGTGGCCCGAAGTGTCCCCTCACGGCAAGTGATAGAGAAGTGTATGAGCGTTAGAGTTAGGGTCCTTGGATGTCTATAGTGCAGTAAAACTTCGATGATCCTGCGGGGTAGAAAAACCTGCATAGAGTCATGAAAGGCTCCAGGGAGTGCCGTTGCACAAGCCGCATGGAGTCTTTAAGCTCGAGAGGGGTGGTAAGAGCAGAGATGTCATAATATATCTCATTGTGCAGGTCCTTGGCACTACAATCTGAATTGCCTATAATAGAGCCATGATTAGTACCCAAAAAGTGCTATTTTAAGTCCTATTTAAAATAGGTTTTGAGTGCTTTGCATTAATCATATTATTCGCGGAATTGAGATGTACGGGTCCATTAGTACTCGATTTTGTTTCGAGATTGTTTTGGTAGTTTAGCGGGTTTCGTGAACCTCCTCCGTCATATCAAGCTTGGCATGTAATTATCTTTGATTTATCTTTGTGAGTTCGTATGAATTCGATTAGTTTCATCAAGCTGGGATGAAGCCGATGTATCAGTGGAAGTGAAGAAATGCGAAATTTGGAGGATGCGAGAAGGTAGCATGGGAGGGAATTGGCATTTTGCTATGGCATATGTAAAAATTTTTCGCAGGGATGCCAAAAATTTAGCGATGGTAAAGCAAAATTGCGATCCTAAGCGACAATTTCACTATGCCACATTTTCGCTATCATAGCGAAATTCACTATGCATAGAGAAAATCTTGCCCCTGTTTTTGTGATCCAAACGACCCGTTTTGTGTAATTCCTCTTTTGCCCTCAATGTAATCATATTATATAGGCTAGTTTGGTATTTTCACATCTTTTGTAAGGCTATACAAGCCACTTTATGACAATTTGTAACCTAACTTTCAATCCACGCAGCTTTTCACTTTTGGTTCCAGTTTTCTCTCATCTCTCTCCTCTATCTCTCATTTTCTCGGGTGCGAGCACACGCTTTGAGGATGAAATCTCAAAGGGATGTTTTAGCTAAACCTCAAAACTATGAAGATGAGGGTTGCTAGGTTGGTTAATGGTGGTTTACAGGTGTTCCTCTGTTTTAAAATGGAGGCGAATCTTTGCATTTTGTGTTCAAAACTTGAAACTAGGGTTTAATGCTATTTAATGTATTTTCTTTGGTCAATACTTAGCATGCTTTAGGGTTCAGTGTATTCTTAATGGTGAATCTGCCGACATTCGTCTAGATGTCATTTACGAGCCCGCGAAATTAGGTTAAATCTTTGTATTTTCAGCTATTGAAACATTAAATGCTCAGTAAATGCTTTGGTTCAAATAGGAATGTTTTAAGGGTTGGTTTTAAAGCTAAACAAAAATCCGGTTTTGCGATGACCCATATGTCATTTTCCACCCCAATGCGAGGAAATAACTTGAGGACACCTTTATAACCTCGAGTATACCAATCTAGTGACTGGCCTTGAGGTCTCCTTTCACATCTTGTTTTTAAAGCTGTTGTCGGTTAACCTAGTGACCTTGACACCCCACACTTTTAATGCAAATCCGAAAATCCAAATGAAAGCCTCACCATTTTGAACCATGATACAAATCATTTGTAAGATGAAAACCCATCCTTGTGTTCGACCCTAGAGCCGCTATACTGCAGTAGCTTGACTACGATAGTAGGAGGAAATTTAGGATACAAATATTGTTGATTCCGTATCACCCTACTGTGGCACGAATCAAGGCATGAGCAAATTGGGCCTTCGAATGAGAAACCCCGGGGGCCAGGTCTGAGGGTTGCCAAGGTTGGGCCCTGAGGTGGTGATGAAGGAGGCTCCTGGGACTGGGAGGTGGAAGATTCACCTGGGCTTGATGTTCGAGCCTTCTTTGGAGGAGGGAACCTCCTGGAAGGCCGTGGGTGTGGAGGGGATGGAGGAGTAGGCCTAACTCGTGTGTCATACACAGTGAGGGGCGAGGGCGTGGGAGGAATTAGGCGGGAGCCACAGCCTTGATGGGCCCCGAAGGAGGTGCGACAGTGGTGCGGCGTGATATGCAGCTGGGTCGACGACGGGGAGGAGAACACCCGCGACCCGTAGTGGTGAGATGGCCTCGCTCCCGGGGTACAATAGGGAGGATTTGTGCCAGCCGTGGTCTTACGCCGTCATTTGGATTGGGAGTGGGGGTAGAAGAATGGAGGCGAAAGGGGTTTTCTCCCGGATAAAACTTCTTTAGGAAATGGTTTAAAAATAAATATGATGGAGATTAAGGGATATTTATAGGGGTTCAGGGAAGGTGAAAGGTTCATAGGAACTTAATGTCCATGAATGGGCACTAAAAACCAGGGTTCAAAAAATTATGGAATAATAATGGCTGGTTGCAGGAATTGAAGGGTTGTTGGAAGATGAACAGGTAGGGAAAAATAAGAGTTGCAAGATCGGGAAAATTTCGCAGCCCTGTGAAAATTCTCCTATAACCTGCAACTCCCGCTTCCCAACTCAGCTACGCCTACAAAACAGAACACCAAAAATTATTAAAATGAACATAGGAAAGTGAAAAACTACAATAAAAACTAAGCTAAGACTAGAAAAAGCATGAAAGAACAACTATAAAAATTGAAATAAATTAAATAAGAATCTAAAAATATATGGAGTGGCTTTGGTCTGTGAGGGCCGAAACCAGCAGAGTGGATTCTTCAGACTTATGGAGGATCAAGGAGGGGGAGCTCCTCCTTGTTTGCTGTGAAATGTGCTGCATAAGGCTTGAGCCTGTGGCCATTGACTTTGAACACCTTGTTGTCCTTGGAGTTTAACAGGTCCACTGCTCCATTAGGGTGAGCTTTATTGGATAATGGGCTGGATCAATCATCTTAGCAGGCTTGCATGGAAGAATTGAAGCTTGAGTCATAAAGCGACACTTGATCTCCTTGCTTTGAAATTTTTGGCGGGCTATCGGTTGATCATGCGTTTCTTTAATCTATCTTTTTGCAATCGCAGTTCAAGTGATCATTTCTCGGCTCTTCTAGCTCATTGATATCCAAGTAACTTTTTAGATTATTTCTTCCCAATCGAGGGTTTAGCTTTTTTATTACCCACCATGCCTTATATTCAATCTCCCTGGCAGGTGAAATGCTTTGTCATAGACTAGGCGATAAGGGGACATACCCAGGATTGTCTTGAAGGTTGTCCTGTATGTCCACAGTGAATCTAGCAGTTTGAGAGACCAATCTCTCCTATTGGAGTTCACCACTTTCATCAATATAGTCTTGATTTCCCTGTTGGCGAGCTCAACTTAACCACTAGTCTAAGGATGGTAAGGGGTGGCTACTTTGACCAGTTTCACCATGTTAGCTAGGAGGTTCTCAAAGGTTTGTGCAAAGTGTGAACCTCCGCATCACTAATTGCGGCCTTTTGGAACTGAATCTTTAAAGATGTTTTCCTTCAAGAATTTCAATACCACCTTGTGGTTTGCTACTCTACATGGAACTGCTTCAACCCACTTACACACATAGTCAACCCCCACCAATATGTATATGTATCCAAAAGAAGCAGGAAATGGCTCCATAAAATCGATGCCCCAAACATCGAATAAATCAACTACTAAAATTAGGTTTAAAGGCATCATTTGAAGGCGAGCGATCTTCCCTAGTATTTGGCATTTGTCGCATCCACGACATACCTTGTGGGCATCCTTGAAGAGAGAAGGCCAATAAAATCCAGATTGGAGCACTTTCATGACCAGTTTTCTGTGAAGCAAAATGAGCCTCCCACATGCACTCTCATAGCGTGTGAGAGTATTCCCTTCTTTGCTCTTCCTAGGGCACACATTTTCCTATAATACGATCAACCGCGATATTTGAACAAGAAGGGTTCCTCCTAATAGTAGGAATGGATCTTTGTAAAGAAGAACTTCTTGTCATGTGCCTTCCACTCAATTGGGATTTCTCCTGTTGCTAAGAAATTGGCAATGTGAGCATACCATGGGCACTTTCCACCACTAGTAGGGATTCCTCAGGAAACTCATCATTAATTGGAGGGCTATGAGTGTTGTGTGCTATGGTTAGTGCGGAAGATGATGCCTTACAACATTCTCCTCCCTTTTATCTTTTGTCTGGGGTTGGATTCTTGGAGTAGAAGGGACCCATCTAATAAGTCTAGACTTTCAAATGCTTTGCATGGTAGGAGAATGCTTGGAATTTGAATGATGCAGTGAGATAATGATATCGGAGCCCACAGTATGCACGAGCTTATCAAAGGCATAGACCACTACCGGCCGGCTCTTTCTGCATTGGTGGTGTAGTTCCTTTGTGCTTCATTCAATGTTTGGCATAGTAAACCACATAGGGTTCCCCTTCTCTTTGCAGAAGCTGCTACGATGGCAAGATCACTTGCATCACACATGACTTCAGAGGGCAACTACCAGTTAGGTGCCCTTATTATCGGTGCAGTGGTCAAGTAGGATTTGAGCTCCTCGAAGCTCCTTTGGCAGTCTTAGTCCTAGGAAAATTTGGCATCCTTTTCCAACAGTTTGTAAAGAGGCTTTGCAATCTTCGAAGAGTCTTTGATGAACCTCCGGTAGAAGCTTGCATGTCCAAGGAATTGTCTCACAATTTTCACATTTGAGGGGGAAAGAAGTTTGGAAATTAACTCAATTTTTGCCTTATCAACCTCAATTCCCCCACTTGGATATGATATGTCCCAACACAATCACTTGGTTTACCATAAAATGGCATTTCCCAGTTCGGCCTAGAATTTTCTCAATGCACTGTGCGAGACAAGTTCGAGTTTCCTAGGCATTCTTCAAAACTACCCACACCGTATCTGATGTCATCCATAATCGCTCCACCATATCACTAAAAATGCGAGCTGCATCTAGAAATAATGTGGGGGCCTTACATAGACCAAAGGGCATTCTTCTATAAGCATAAGTCCCAAATGGATAGGTGAATGTAGTCTTCTCTTGGTCTTTTGTTGAAATCTCTATCTGGAAGTAGCTTGAGTAACCATCTAAGAAGCAGTAGAATGGGTTTCTAGAAATTCTTTCAAGGTGTTGGTCCATGAAGGGTAGTGGGAAGTGATCTTTTCTTTTCACTTCATTCAATCTCCTATAATCAATGCACACCCTCCAACCTATGGTAAGGCGAGTGGGCACCTCCTCTCCTTTCTCATTATGCACAATGGTCACCCTAGACTTTTTGGGCACAAAATGAGTTGGACTCACTTAGGTGCTATCAGATATGGGGTAAATGATACCAACTTGTAGCAATTTGAGAACTTCTGCATGCACTACTTTCTGCATGTGAGGATTCAATCTCCTCTGCGGCTATCTCACTGGTCTTGCTTCCTCTTCCAAATAGATGTGATGGGTGCAAACTAAAGGGCTAATTCCCTTCAAGTCAGAGATTTTCCACCCAATAGCCTGCTTGTTCTTCCTGAGGATACCTAGCAGAATGTTTTCCTATGAAGCATTGAGCAGTGAAGAGATTACAACTAGGCATTGGTCGTCATCTTCTAAATATGCATACTTTAATTCCACAGGCAGGGGCTTGAGATCTAACTTTTGAGGCTCAATGGTTCCTTCTCCTTCTTTTCCCTCCTTAGTTAACGGGAAACTGCCATTCTTCTCCAAGCTGGACCATATGCAGCATACCAGGAGTTTCACAGGCTTCCTGCGGAGTTCCAAAAAAATCCGGCTTGACTCCTCGATCAGTTTATCACGCAATTTCTTTTGCTACTCAGCCTGTTCTTCCGAGAATGGAGTCAATCAGCCGGACCTTTTGGACCTTCTTCTATACTGTAGTATATATGCTTTTGCCGAATGGAAAATGTTGAGCTATAAAGTCATATTTCCGTATGTAAGTTGTGTAACTCCATTTCGGCAGTTGATGATGCGCGTGGGGTGAGCATGGTGCTGCAGGATGATAGGCACATAGTTAGCTCCTCACGCTGCGGGTTTCCATGTCGAGAACAACATAATCCTCACAGGGATAGTAGAATTTGTCCACGTATTAAAACATCCTCCACGGTGCAAGGGATTTTTATGGATCTGTGCGCTAGGAGACGATGTGATGGTGGTGAGGCTCAATTCTCCCAAACCCGGCTACTGTACTGCTTGAATAAGGCGACAGGTGACAACGGCTAAGTCCGGTGATTGCCTTTTCCACACAAGTCCCACCAACGTTCATCGATATGGTTTGACAGCCCGGGTCTTTGTACTTCACGTGAGTCTTGCACTGAATAATAGCACTGACTTGTTCTATCAAGAAGGCCTTCTTATAAACATACTTTCCCCAAATGCCATTGTGCGCCAAGTCCTTTAAAATTTTGGCATATGTTGGGAATTGTTTAATCATGTCTAGTAAGGGGGATGTTAACCTTCACCTGCCGCAGCACTTCCAAAATTTCAGCCTGGTTGATAGCTTTCTTCTTGCTTTTTAGTGCTTGAGGATAAGGTGGAGGTGGGCTCTTCTTCACTGCATCATTTTTTATCTCAATTTTCTCAAGTTCAGTTTCTTTTTCTCCATTGTCTTCTTCATACGCTTTGGGGTATTTGCTCCCGACCTTTTACCATGCTCGGTGATAAGCGCTGACTTCGTCTATCTTGGGAGTTGGTTCGCTGGAAGAGCTCAGGTCGTGCACTCCCCTTGGATTGGGTTGTGTCACGGGAGGAATTTTCCTTTTCTTTCACCTAACAATTACGGTCAACCTAGAAATTGAATCTTGCTGGTTGTCAGAATTTAAAGGCAATTTCGGAGCTACGGATGATGATAATTGGTGATTATGTAAGGATGAGGCACCATACTGGTGTTGTGCAGCAGGGGGTACATATGGTGGAGGCTTTGGTTTCCAGGAGAGGTTAGGATGGTTCCTCCAATTAGGATTATATGTGTTGCTATATGGGGTAATGGTCGGTGGCTTGTGTTGCCCCATAGCATTGGCTTGTTCAGCTATCATATCCCGCATTGAAGGGATAGTTGGACAATACTCTCCTTGGTGCTCAGAACACTGACAGATAAAATAAGACTGGTTGGGCACGGGTGTCTCAGCTACTGCTTGCACCTCATGTTGATTTCTCATTTCTAGCTCCTCCAACCTTTTAGCTAAGGTGGATAGCTTTGCTTTCATTTCCATGTCCTCCTGGAGGGAGTACATACCTCCCCTTGAGCTGGTTACAGGTCTCATTCTCTCCGCCTCTCTTAGGTTGGGTTCATCCTAAGCTTTGGATGTCTTTGCCACATAGTAAGAGGAAGTCCTTGGCTTCTACTTGCAGTTTTTATCAGAAGTCCCCTCCACAAAATAGTCTCAATTAATTGTTTCCTGCGGGGACATTCATCATAAAAATGGTTATTGCTTGACCATGTGTCGAAAACAAAGGTAAGGATGAAGCGATGGTTTCTAAATACCTTTCCTAGCACTAGTAGAATTTTTCATTTTCATGGGCTGCAAAGGTGTAAATCCGTCTCTTTAGACTATTGGTTCTATGTGCAGAGAAGAATTTCTTTAAGAACTCAGCCTGCATCTCTGTCCAATTCAGAATGGTCCTCGGCCTCAGAGAGTTGAGCCAAATCTTGGCCTTGTCCTTCAGAGTCAGAGGAAAAAATTTCAGCCTCATCAGATCCAAGTTGGTAGCATCATCGCGAAGGTATTGCATACTTCCTCGAAAGTCCCACTGCTCTGTCACGAATGGGTTTCTCACTCTCCACACCATGGAAGGTGGGGAGTGAAGTGGCTGTAGGGCGACAATCATATCCTACGTGGGAGGCCTGATGCATGAGGGTGCACTCACTCTTGGGGATGTATGTGGTACCTCATGGACCTATATGAATTGGGATTCCTCAGTACCCCCTGTTAGCTCTATTGTTCCTTAGGTGGGGGTTCCATCTAGTCACTATTCAGGCTCACTTCATAGCCTTGTTCCTGTGGGACACTTATTCTCTCTAACCTGCCTATTGTATTCTTATCCCACTGATACATAAACTTCTATAAAAAAACAAAAAAAAAACCACAAAACACTCAGAGGCGATCCGAAATCAATAGAATTTATAAACCTAATACCTCCTACTGCCATAGCATGGCTACTTCAGTATAGTGGCTCTAGGGTCGAACACAGGGATGGGTTTCTTCGTGTAGGTGATTAACAGTTGGTGCAAAATGGTAAACTTGATTTGGATTTGGGAGTTTTATAAAAACAATGGATTTTGGTGATGGAAAGCTGAAAATAAAATGAAATAAAACATAAAAGGGCACATGAAGCATCGAGCTCTTTTTGGGTTTTTGGGATTCAGGGTGAGCTAAAGGGGTTCTTGGGTCCATTTCCTCGTGTTGGGGAGGATGACCTATAGTCATTTCCCGAACCGGATCTTCATTTAGCTATAAAACCTAAGCCCTGGTAATTTTCCTTTTGAGAGATATCATTTATTGAGCATTAATGCTCTCAGATAGTGAAAACCTACCTCCTTGACCCATTTTACAGTGACTAATAAATGGAAACTAACAAATCTCAGTGGATCTAGCAATAAGCATCCACTAAACCCTAAAAGATTGTCAATCTTGGTCATTGAGTGCATCAAGGGTTTGAACCCTGATGTGAAAAACCAGACGTAGATGTCAGTAAATGCATGCGTTAAAAACATGAGAAACTAGATTACCTCGGATGTAGCAGCCACCATCTTCCAAGGATGAAGGGGGTTTAGCCACTCATCCTCTGAGTTATCATCCTCCGACGGTGTTTGGCAGGCAAGAAAATGAGAGAAAATCAAAGAAAATTAGAGAAAGTGAAAGAGGCGGGAAAATTCCCGCCCAGTAAAATATGATTAATTCCCAAATGTTTTGCCCTATCCAAAGTCTTGTCTGGGGCTTATATACTGCCTAGGACAAGCAAATTATAAAAATATATGAACTACCCACTATTACATGAAGGGTAATTCAGGAAAAATACAAAAATTGGTCAAAAAGAGTCAAACGGGTCAAAAAGTGGTGAACCAATTTCATAGTGTTGCGAAAATCCATAGCTTTCTTGAAATTTTGCGGGTTACGAAAATTTATGACCACTCGCTACCTAATACGCTTTTGCTTCTCTTTTCTTACAGTTTTTTGAGCGCCAACTCTAGATTAATCCTTGGCTTCTTCATGATTGGCGGCTTCGATAATTTGGGGTAGTTGGCTTGCAAAACTACGAAATATGCCACAAAATGCGATCAGTAGTATAGCCAGGACCTAAATGTGCCAATCGGGTTAAGTATGTTAATTAGTACACAAAAATTAACCATTTTACAATAAACAGAACAAAAATGACTTTCCTTAGTTTTCAAATCACCCCAACGACATTCAGTCTGTGAAACGACAAGATGACTGTCTAAATTATGTTGCAGAAAAATGTTTCAAAGATGAGATAGATGATATATCATAAGGATATAAAAACTACCAGCTGCGTCTATTTTTAAAAGATAGTGCCATCTGACTAAGATGTGAAACTCATATCAAAGATCAAATTGCAGAAGATCTAAAAATTATAGAGCCAGTTAAACTTAAACAATAAGTGCTGTTGCACTCTCTTTAGACATATGGCTGATGCTAAACCTAGCAAACTAACCAATCCTAAATAGATCAGGACCCGCACTTATTCCACAATTCTTTTTTGTGTTATAGAGTGCAATCTTTGAGAACAACTTCACGAAGTCCATGCTTGAGGATCCTGGAGATGACTCCCAACCAATTAAGGCTTAGGGCATCAAGTCATCAGGATTTTTCAACAGCAAACTCTTCAAGTTTCACCCTAGACTTCTAATGAGTTCGAGACTTCAACACCTACAACTTGCTAAACCTCACCCGTCCACCCATGTAATGAGCAACAAAGTCGGCGACTTCCAACCAGTTGGCTTAGGGCACCGAGCTTTAAAGACTTTTGCCATATACCCCTCGAACCGTGCTAGGGTTTCAAGGCAAAGAGTCACAAATTTTCTTTTCTTTTCTTTTCCTTTTTCTTTTCTTTCTATTCTTTTCTTTTCGAAAGACTCATGATTAGAGAAAGATTGAAGGTGGCCACCGATAGACAAAAATCATATGCCGATATGAAAAGAAAAGACATTCGTTATGAGATTGGTGAGAAAGTGTTTTTGAAAGTATCGCCTTGGAAGAAGGTGATGAGATTCGGGAAAAAGGGCAAGTTAAGCCCTAGGTTTATTGGAACTTATGAAGTAATCAAAAAAGTGGGTCTAGTGGCATACAGATTAGCATTACCTCCGAACTTGGAAAAGATCCATAATGTATTTCATGTGTCCATGCTGCGGTACCATTCGAGACCGTCACATGTAGTCTCTTCGGAGACCGATTGGGCTTAAATAGGACGCGACATGAAGAAGAGCCAGTAGAGATCTTGGCTCGAGAAGTGAAAGAACTACGGAACAAGAAGATTCAGTTAGTCAAAGTGTTATGAAGAAAACCCTGAAACCGAAAAGCCACACAGGAAAGTGAAGAAACGATGCGGCGTGATGTATTGTTTAACTAAGGTAAATTTCGAGGAGCGAAATTTTATTAAGTGGGGAGAGTTGTGCATCGAAATACCTATAGAATGTTATAATAAAATTTTTATATATTAAATTATGAATTGAGCCAACTTAGGTATTTTAAGGAATTGTTAAATGAATATTGAATAAATGATTATATGGCTAAGAACGAATGCAAATATTATGTGCTAAATGAGAGTGGTTGGACCGGGACATTTTACCCGAGTGTAAAGGGCCAAAATTTGGAAATTTGTAAAATGAGGACCTAAGGGTCAATTGTAGATAAGTTTAAGTGTCTAAGTGTGATTATGAGAGAGTTGAAGTGCAAATAAAATGAAATATGGGCTATAAAGCAATTTTAGGAGAAACTTAGAAAATCGAAGAATGCATTTTTTGGTTGGTGGCAAACCAGGCCTTATGAAGATTAAGTGACTTAGGAACCAAAAAAAAAAAATGAGAAAATGAGAATAGGGTGGGAGGCAAACAAGGCCTTACACTTAAATGAGTTTAAAAGACCAAGGAAGTGGTCTTTGGATGCTCGATAGAGCACATCACGTTTTGGGGAGGGGAAGGGAAGGAGAAAAAGGGGGAGAGGAGAAATTTAGGGGCTTAGGAGAAGAGATCAAGCTTTGGGTTGTGGTTCCTTCCATTTCTTGCTCTAAAGATCAAACAACTTGGAAGAAAGATTTGAAGAGGCTAAGGTAAGGAAATCAAACCTAACCTCATCTTTATGATTTTGATTTTGGGGAAAAGCCACAACAAGAAAATAGGTTTTCATTGATTCGGCCTTTTGGAGTTGTTTTGGGTGGATTTCATGGTGATTTTGATATGGGATGAATTAGAGAGGTTTGTGGAAGAAAAATGGCGCTGAAAATGCCAAAATCAACATTTTAAGGCAAAATTGTGTGAGTGATTCAAGGTACTTACATGATACGATTGAGCGAGTGAATGCAGAAACTATATCAAAGTGAGATGCAGGTACCATTGTTGATGTGGAATTTGGTACCGGTACCGATGTGAAGTGGTGCAGTGCCACTTCACCGACAGCAACAATTTAGCATATTTTGCAGATTCAAGTCCGTATTCATACGAGATTGTTCCCAGGACCTAAAGAAATGATTAATGGGGTTCAAATAAAGATAGAACTAAGTGAAAAACGTATCGTACCTCGCCGCCTCGATGAAGCTTCGTTTCGCCTCTACAAGTTCGTCTTTGGGCAGACTTAGTGTCTTAACCCAAAACCGTTAACAAAGATAAATTGTCATTCACTAAAATTATGATGAGTGTTTATCCACTAGGAATTAGCATGATTATTTCGTGACTAGGGACCAATTGGCGATTACTAACCTAGGGCGAGATGAAGAAGAAACTAGAGTGGCAATGGTTTGTTCTCGACTCTATTCTTATTTCAAGTGTTTGGTAATTTTACCACATAAATTTGAAATGATTATCTGAAAATGAACATATCTTTGAAATGATATTCGCGAAAGTGCTTATGGAATTGAAATGTGATATTCAAAATGTTTGAAAACCAAATGAATATGAATGATAAATCGAATTATAAACGAGATGGTCGATTTTGACATCTTGACTTGAATTGATATACCGAATGAACCGCCTGACGTCATGAAGGCACCCTAAAATTGTCCAATGTCCCACTTGGCATGATGCACCAATCGGCATTCGTCATGATGGTGTATGGCATTGAAGAAATGTCCCTTTCTTTGGATCACCATGAGTCGTCAGATGAATTGAATAGTCAAGATGAAATAACCAACATTGACGAGTGTAAATGGGATTTTATGTATATACTTAAATCTCATAAATTGACTTGTTGCATTGAAAATGCATGTTGTGATACGATAAATGATTTGAAAAATGAAAGCAGACGAAAATGAATAGCATGAGTAGGTTTGGATATAAGAACTGGTTTGTATTAAATGCATGTCAAGTTAAATTGAATAATTGAATGAGCTATATAGAACCATAAGCATGAAAATTCTTAGCGTGTAGTTTTTAACTATGCTCAGGCATCAAGTGAACGGAAGAGGCCAAGAACAGGCGTGAGAGTCACTTAGACTAAATTCGCGTATAAGTGTATACCAGCCATATCATTCATTTCTTTTGAACGTGACATTTGTAAACGGAGCGTTGAGCGTAGAACTAATGTTTTGTTTTATCATTTGTAAGGCGCAGTGGCATATATGTAAATGTGTTTGTTTAAAAATCTCAAATGTTTATGGGCCTACCATTTGAAAATCAACCAGCGTAATGAGAACCTAAAATGAAAAAGACATAAATAACATGTTTTGATAAGATAAATAAAAGCGGTTTGAGTAAGTGACTCGGTCGGATCAGCCATTCGAATTCGGGTAGAGTTAGAGATGGCGATATTTTTTAAAAAGAAAATTTAAATAAAAAGAATTAAACGAGCGTCCCCGGGTTTCGGTTTGGACTCGCCATTCGGGTAGGACCGGGCACAGGGGTCGCTACAAGGATGGTCCTCTGCTGGCTCATCCTCAGCTAAGTCCTAGGGTGGGAGGTGATGAGCACGGGGCATAATTTTCCACCTGTCAACAGTGAAAATGGCCTCGCAATCTCGACGGCACTCTAATCGGGGTTTAACATGAAAAACAAGATGCTCCAACACCTGACAGAGTAGCCTCGGGAACAGGAAGGGAATGGATTCAGCCCGGGTCAGGTTCCTGTGGTGGACCTTATCCTCGAAGTGGAACAAGGAGGTCATGATGAGCTCGACTGGGCTGAACCAAAAGCCCTCAGAGATGCGATAGAGAGCCTCGAGAATGGCTCATCTCCTTTGTAGGATCTTGACGAAATAAATTGGATGATCGTGGGTTAATAAAAGCATGCTTGGAGGCGCACTTGGGAATAGGATAGATCTGTGTGTGTCCTAGCTAAAAGGTGAACCATCTCAGGGCGGGGGTGGGACCCTTTAATACATGCTCGGATTTGAGCTAGGGAGGACAAGCGGGAGATTAGTATGGTTGTGAATTTAGGGGCCCGGTGTCCCCTCACGGCTATCAATGAAGTGGATGATGATAGCATGGGACTGGCACAGGATGTCATGATGATAGAACTTCGATGACCACCTGGGGTAGAAAAACCGGCGACGGGGGTCGTAGACGAGGCTCCGAAGGGTATCGTTGCTGGATTGCATGGAATACGAGTTCGGAAGGGCTTCAAAATCAGAAATGTAGTAAAAGGTCTCATTGTGCAGCTCTTTGGAACTACAATTCGGATTTCCTATAATGGGGCCACAATGGAAGATAGGGCTTTTGATAAGCGAAGCAGGGGACAAATCCAGAGGGAAGTCGTGGTTGGCCTGAGCGGCGGGGACTAAGGCTCCACGGGCTCCACGGCGGATAACTCACAGGTCGGCTTAGGGCCCTTTTGGAGCGGAGCCCTCCTAAATGGCCAGGGGTGTGGGGAGATGAAGGGAGTAGGCCCGGCCAGTGTCTCATGCACAGTAGGCGAGGGCGGGGTGAGGGCGCCTTGGACAACAATAGGCCTTCGGCCGACGAGGAGTGAGCGGACGGACAATAGAGGTGGCGCGGGAGGACCGGAGTGGGAGGCGGCATAGCGCATCTGTACAGGAGACCAATGGGAGGTACTTGCCGCCTCGCGGGAGAGGACGGGAGGAAGGCACTGAGACTATAGCTAAAACTGTGCCCTCCGAGGGTCTTAGCCATGCTTAGATTAGGGAAGGGATGGGTAGGGCGGAGAAGTTTTCTTCTTCAGGAAATCTCCTCTGGGAATAGGTAATGAAATGAATTGAAAAAGAAAAGGGGTTTATATAGAGGGTTCAGGGAAGGTGAAATGGGGAAGCTATTTAGTGTCCATAAATGGGCAATAAAAACTAAGTCTTGAGAGAAAATTTGAGGATAATAATGGTAGGATCTGAAATCGAAGGTTATAGGAGATGGGAGGCGGGAAGACGAAGAGATGCAGGATCAGGCGGAAAAAATTTCGTAGGTTGCGAAATTTCACAACATTGCAAAATTTTACAGGTTGCAAATTTTCGCAACACTGTGAAATTTTGCAGGTTGAGAAATTTCAACTCCTGCTTTCCAAGGTAACTTTCACATAAGCGAGCACCAAGGTATGAATCTAATAGCGGAAAGTGAAAAACTACCAATAGAACTAAGCTACCACTAAGGAAAACATGAAACAAATAAAAATCAAGCAAAAATGGAGTGGCATTTCAGTCTCAGTGGAGACCAAGCCAACTCAGAGTAGCCTGTTGAACTTATGGAGGGTTAAGGAGGGGGAACTCCTCCTTGTATGCTGTGAACTGTACTGCATAAGGCTTGAGCCTCTGCTCATTGACTCTGAATACTCTACTGTCCTTGGAATTTAGCAGGTCCACTGATCCATTAGGGTAAACTTGATGCATGATTAGACCGGTCCATCTTGACTTGAGCTTGCCTGGAAAAAGGTGGAGCTCAGAGTCATAAAGCAGAACTTGGTCTCCTTGCTTTAAATTTTTGCAAGCTATCAGCTGGTCATGCCATTTCTTCAATTTGTCCTTTGCAATCTTCGAGTTCAAGTAGGCATCATTTCGCAGCTCTTCTAACTCATTGATATCAAGGAACCTCTTGAGGCCAGCTCTTCCTAAGTCCAGGTTCATCTTTTTGATTGCCCACCATGCCTTATATTCAATCCTTTGGCGGTGGCATTCCTTCTGCATAAACTAGATGATAGGAATTTGTAATACTAGTCATACCATGACATTTTTATAGCATTTTAGGGTAAAATAACAATAAATGTATATTTTTTTCGGAATAAAATAATGCTAAAAATAAAATAAGCAAAACCTATAATTTATACTAAAGACAAGGGTAAATTGGTCATTTACCAATTTAGGACTTAAGGGTCATAATCTCATAAGATTGTATGCCAAAGTAGAGTATAGTATAAGTTGAATTGTAAATAAATGAAGATAAGGGACCTATGTGCAAATAAAAGGGAAATTAAGTATAAAAATGAGGAGAGACCAAAAATATCTCATTTTTGGTCTCCAAAAGAGAGCTCATATGGTTGGGAGAGAAGAAGAAGAGAAAAGAAGAAGAAGAATAGAAGAAAAGAGGAAGAGGAAGAGAAAAGAAAAGAAAAGCCAAAAAGGTATGGAATTCTAAAGTTTTGTATGGATTTCCATGAAATTGTATGGATTTCCATGGAATTGTATGGATAGTAGCTTGTCCCTGATTCGCACATGCAAAGTAGGTGTATCGAAATCAACAATATTTATATCCTAGGGTTCCTACTGCCGTAGCAGAGCTACTGCAGTATAGTGGTCTAGGGTCGAACACAGGGATGGGTTTTCTTCATGAGAGAAGAGTTGCAGTGGATTGAAAATGGTGTTTCCTCTTTGGATTTCAGGATTTTATAAAAACAGTGGGGGTTTTGATGGTGAAAACTGGAAATAAATTTAAATAAAAGTTAAAAGAGAACTCCTTGAAGTCTCGGGCCACTGGGTTAGGGTTCTAAGGCAACCGACATGTTCTCGGGTCTTTTTCCTCGCACTGGGGAGAATGACCTATAGTCATTTCCCAAACCGGATCTTCATGTAGCTTTAAAACCTAAACCCTATAATTTTTCCTCTTGAACAATGGCATTTAATGAGCATAAATGCTCCCGGAGGCAGTGGCTCCACACCTCTAAACCTACCATATAGTAACTAATAGGAGACAAATAACTAGGTATCAGTGGATCTAGTGATAAGTATTCACCGAACCCAAAAGCTTGCCAAATACACGTTAGTGAGGGCATGCCTAGGAGATTTTAACCTAAGGTGAGAAGAAGGAACGCAAACACCCATAAATGCTTACATGAAACGAAGCAGGTGGTTACCTCCAGAAACTAACACCAGTGGCCTTAAATAACCTTTGAGGATGTGGGGCCTTAGCCAAGTATCCCTTGATTTTTCATCATCAAGGGGTGTTTGGATGGTGAGAAAGTGCAAGAAAGTGAAGGAAAAGGAGAGAAAATCACAAACCAGCAGGAGGAGAGGAAACTTGGCTTTGATTTTATTAGTGATTGTTAGTTGAAAGTTGATTGATGTTACAGGCGAGCTTATATAGATGCTCCCTGCTCAATACCAAGAAATTTTAAAATGTATAAAGGAACCAAAATTACATCAAGGGGTAGATTTGTACAAAGCCCACAGCGGGTCAAGCGATCGATAGCGAAGTGCGGGAGGCGGTGTTCACGAAATTTCGCGACCTACTTGAATTTACAACCACAGTAAAATTTTCATTGTGTCTTCCTTCTCTTCAGCATTTTTGCTCCAAATTTCCTATGGTTAGATCATGCATCTTCGAATTTGGCTCGGGTTCATCTTGTTTGAATCGGATTGAAGATAATGAGGTATTTGGCCTACAAAACTACAAAAATAGCTACAAAAAATGTGATTAGTAGCAAAGTCGGGACCTCAATGTATCAATTGGGTTATTTAAGTTGATTAGTGCATAAAGTGCTCAAACCATACTTCTCAAACAAAACTCAATGTATTTTTGGTACTAATCACTCCCCAGACCTAGGGTTTTATTAGGATTTCATCCCGATACAGATTTCTTGAAAGTAGGGTTGGTAAAACCACAAATGGTACAAGAAGAGTATGAAATTCTCCCTTTTGAGGTTGGATTCATGGTTTTAATTGCAAGTAATGGAGTTTAAGGTTAAGAAAAGCCTAACTTCTTTAATCTTTACTGTGAACCTTTAGTTTTGTGTGATTACCAGCCCATAATGGGAGTTGATTTGCAGGGTAATTCTGAAGGAGTTTTGGAGAATCAAGATAAGTATTGAGAAGATTGATTTAGGTAAGTAGAGAGTTCTGAGATGAATATCAGGTGGTTTCTGGTGAGGTGTATTGGTGTTGAGGGTTGGTTTGGGTGGAAATATATGGAAAAAATGGGAGAAAAACCACCATTTACGGGCATTTGCAAGGGTTAGTGCAGTACGAACGATTAATGGTGATACCACATGTGTTACGGTCATTGATGCAGATCTTAGAAAAGTTAGTCTGGTACTTGATGTTACGTTTTAAGACCGGAGTTAGTGTTTTGGCAGCCATACGTGGTCATTTCTTGATAATTTAGTGATTCAAGGTTTAGGTAAACTAGACTTCAAAGGAGAACAAATCTCCACTGAAATAGGTATCTCTGGTCGACCCCATTGTGAAAGTCAACTCCAGTGAGGCTATGTTAAAGCCAATTTACGGTGTTTTGAACATAGAGTAGTCTCAGTTAGGACATATCTTGGGTTTCGGTGCTCTGTTTGGGTGATTCCAGGTTAAGAGAAGAACCCTTAGCACATAGCTTCAAATGAGTGCAATAACCGGTGTTATATGTATGGAGTTAAGACCCACGAAATAAGTTGGACTGTCCCTAGTGTAATATAGGCAAGCCCGACTAATGATTTAGCATGAAAATGCCATAACTTGAGTTTGGATGATTCAATTGGAATGGTTTGAGTTTTCTTCGAAGGTGAAGGAAAATGGAGTTTCATGGGGAACAAGGCTAAATGACGGTGTGGTGCATGGGGTGTCAGCCACTGCATAAGTTGCGATACAGTATGCAGCGGGGCGTGACCGAAAAATAAGAAGAAAAGCGAGTATGTATAGATGTGTTCTGAGGCACGCTTGGGTAGTATTGTGGGCATCGAGAACTGAGCTGAGGCATCGAGGGACATGGACAACATAGGAAGGGTCATGCATGGAGCATATGTGTGTGGATTTCAGAGATCTGCCCCGAATTGTGCGCAAAATAAAGAAATATATTATGATTAATATCACTTGTCCTGGCAGGAGAAGATAAAAGTGATGTGAATGCGCGGACGAACTGGGTGAGTAAGAAGTATGAATAGATAAAGACACAGTAGATCTACATACCAAATGATATGAAGACGAGAATGTTATTAGATAGGTTATGAGTTCACTAAAGACATATATGATAGAATGACTACCTAGGACCGAAGAGAATAGATGGGTGGACGATCCCCTGGGTTGTGAAGCATGCTAGCCTGAGGATGCTACGGCACTTCTACGTGCGATGGGTAAGGCTTTGTTAGGTCGGGTTAACCTGGCTTGCTCACATGGTACTGCGACGCCTTTGTTGCGTCAGGCGAAGCGGGTTTGATCGGTGTGACCTCCTGCTAGTCTCCCGACCGCCACAATGTCGGTAGGCACATTCTGTCGATCTTCAACACTCCTGCTAGTCTTCGACATGCAACATGCTGGTGCATTCTTTGTTTAAACGTTGCGGGTCGATTGGCACGCGCTCACGCTAGTGCTATGGCGCCATTGTGGGCGGGCGTGCGATGCGGTGGCCTGACGCTCTACACAGCACTGAGTGGCACCGGCAGCGCCGTTGCGCGTGGGTGACGCGTTACGATCGGTCGCCGGCCTCGCTGCGATACGGCGGTTGATTGCGTGGGCGGCATGTTTGATCGGTGCCGGCACTCCTGCTAGTCACGACGCCATTACATGGGCGAGCGCGCGTATCGATTCGATGCGCCACCTGCTCTGGCTGGGTTCGCGGTGTGTTCTGATATACTATGTTCCTTGGTTCTGCGATTTTTGGGTAGGAAATGGCTGTATAGATAATAATGATGTGTGAGCGTTGATAGATAAACATATAAAGGAGGAATGCATAGATAAGACCCAATAATACCCCAACATATACAGTGCAGTCTTGTGTGCACTCATGAGGTTGTATGTTAGTTGTGTTTCCTTGTTTCCTCTGAGGGATGTATGGGATATTGTAATAATAGGCCAGCGTGTTGACTAAATATATAGTAAACATTATTATATATAATAGGCTTGATAGAGCGGAAATCAAGTAAATGATAGGAGAGGTCCCGATGATGGGACACATCTAGTATGCTTAAGGAATCATGCCTTAACATACTTATGTGTTGGCCCATGATAGGGAATAGTAAGAAAGCATCTGAAACTTTGATAAAGTCTGCCTGGGCATGAGCCAAGTCGTGGGATTTGAGATAAGGAACAATGAAGGGGAAAGGAATTCGGGTTGAAAACTTTAGTGCGTAATCATGATACCCAGTATGGAAATCTATATCCTCTGAAGATGCAAGAGTGCGTTGAGTCATGGTTGCAGGTGGCGGGTTATGTGTGTATGGTGCTAAGACATGGAGGCACGGAGGCAAGGGAGAGGTCCGTGGAGGAGCGTAATGGAATGAATCTGGTTTGACTATGAATATGTGTAGTGCAGGATATAGTTTTGATAAACCCTCAGGAGATTTACATTTTGTTTGCTTACTCTGTATCATTTAGGATCTGTGTGGATGGGTGCATATATTTGATGTGATCTGTGCACCTTTGTGGACTAATGTAGTATTTGATATGTATCTACTGTGAAATTCAGATGGGCCCTGTATGTATTTGATATGACTTTGATCACATTCAGGCGCTGCCATTGTATATGTATAAGTTTGCTCTGAATATGATCTGACCTGTCATACATGTACAAGATATGAATTGCAACCTGTAAAAGACATGACACATGGAAATAATGCAAACATGATAATGATATGGAATCTGAAAAGGATAAAACCTACATGTGTAATATGATATGAGTTAGAAGTCACATACGAATAGGTTTCGTTATATGCATAAGGAAAGTAAATGTAAAAAGATTGTGGCTTGTGATTATTGTTATTAGTCATCCACATTTTATATGTTCCCACTAAGGCGTATTAAAGCTTGCTTGCAGGTGTTATTCAATCGGAATTGTAACGAAGTCTTGAAAAGAGAAGCAAGAGGATAGGACATTCCACAGTAGTATGGAGTCACCATCGGAATGAGTGCTGCATTGGCCTTCCACGATCTCGATGTTGCCATTGAATGTCTTGTAACTGCATGAGTGTTTGTAGTAACTAAGAGTAGTGGGACTTACAGGCTGTGTATAGGTTGATGGACACACTCCGGTGGTAGTTGTATTATATTGCAATCTGATTTAGAACCCAGAACCACAGTAAAGAAAAAAAAAAAAAGAAGTAAGAGTCAGTCTAGTCTCTCGCCTCAGGGCGTAAGCAGAGGCTGTCCAGAATAGTCTTGAAGGATGTTATATTCTCTTAGCAAGGTGAGTAGTCTAAGAGACCAATCTTTCCTATTGAGTTCACCACTTTCATCTGGTAATAGTTATTCCAATATGGTCTTGATTATCAAGCAGCCTAACTGGACTAATTGTACCTGAGGATGGGCAAGGTCACCAGGCTTACACCATTCCCAGGTGGCAGAGGTCACAAAGGTTTGCTGCAAAAGTGTGAACCTCCATCACTTATTATGGCCTGGTGGACCTAAACTGAGAGGCATGTCTTCCAATTTCAACACAACCCCGTGGTCCGTCAGCTTCTCCGCATGGAATTGTTTCAGAACCACTAGAATATTATAACCATCTCTACCAATATGTGGTACATATCCAAATGAAGCAGAAATACCCCATGTGTCGATACCCCAAACATCGAATAAATCAATCACTAAAATCGGGGTTTAGAGGCATCACGTGATGGCGCAGAGATCTTCCTACTTTTGGTATCGTCAGACCCACGTGATACGCCAGGGGCATCCTCAAGAGAAGACCAATAAACCAGATTACACCCTATGGCAATTTTTTCGTGGGAAGAAAATGACCTCCATATGCACTTCGCGGCAAAGTGGATCGGTATTCCTTGCCGCTCCGCACACATCTTTCATTAATCTACCATAATATTTTAACAAGAATGGTCTCTCTCCCAATAGTAGGAATGGATTCTGCAAAGAATCTACCGCGCTTTCCACTAACCTACTTCCTCGCTGCCAAGAAATTGGCAATGTGAGCATACCATACTTCTTCCACCGCCAATAGGGATTCCTCGTGAAACTCATCATTAATCGAGCCGCCAGCGGGTGTCGTGTTATCGTTAACTGAAAGACGATCCGCCACAACATTCCCTCCACTCCCTTTATCTCGACTACAGGTGCTTGAACTCTGAGGAATGACCCATCTAATGATCTAGCTCGCATCTCATTTAGTAAGGTACTTCAAAGATGAGGACTTTAATATACTGATATCCTCAATCTTACTAAGTATGTGCATGAAATTTATCCAAGCATGTGACGCCAACAACTCTCTTTTCTTCACAGGCATGTACTTTCTGGTCGGTTTTTCGTCAGATAGTAAACTACACATAAGGTTTCCTCTTCTCTCTCGCCTCGAGAACCATCCGATGGCAAGATCATCAGATCACATGACTTAAAAGGGCAACTACCAAAGTGAAGTGCCCTCACTACAGTGTAAGGCGAGACTGAGCTCCTCTAAGTCTTCACGTTCAATCCGCAAATGAAGATCCTTTTCAAGAAACAGAAAGAGGCTTTCCAACCAAAAGTCTTTGGAGAACCTCCAGAAGTCAGATGTCCAAGGAATTGTCTCACATTTTTCACATTCGTAGGGAAGGAAGCCAGAATAATCACGGCTTACAACCTCACTTTTATCGATATGATGTCTCAACAATCCATCATACTACAAATGGCATTTTTCCCAATTCAAAGACTAAATTTTTCTCAATGTACCAGGCAGAAAAGTTCAAGGTTTCCTAGCCATTCTTCAAAACTACCTCGTGATACAAAGGATGTCATTCCTCTATAAGACTCTATATCGCGCCGTCACATTAGCTTGTATACAGTGATCACTCGAAATGTGGTAGGGTATTACATAAAGGGCATTCTTCTATAACATAAGTCCGGACAGAAGGTTGTCTTCTTGGTCTTCTACCGATTTCATCTAGAAGTAAATTATAACCATCCGGCAAAGTGAGAACGGTTCCGAAAATTTCTCAAGAAGTCGATCAATGAAGGGTAATGGGAAGTGATTCTTCACTCATTCGTCCTCCGATAATTCAATGTACCTCCAACCCGTGGTAAAGACAGCACCTCTTCTTTTTTCATTACGCACCGTGGCTACCCCGCATTTTTGGTACAACTCACGACCACCCAGTGCTATCTGATACGGGGTAAATGATGCCACTTATAGCAACTCGAGAACTTCGTGACGGACCACTTTCGTGATATAAGGATTCAACCTCCTTCGCAAGTTCTACTGCTTAGCTTCCTTCCAAGCAATGTGACGGTACAAACCAAGGGGCTGATCTCCTTTAAATCAAAGATTTTCCACCCAATAACCTACTTGTTTTCAGGACTTAATAGACTGTTTTTTCTGAAACATCGAGCAAAGAAGAGATTGGTTAAATCGGACATCGGGTCCTCTTCTCTTCTAAATACATGCATATTTCAATCCCAGTTGCAGAGGCTGAGGTCCAACTTCTGAGGCTCAATGTTTGTTTCTTCAGTTTAACAAAAAGGGTACTCTCTTCCTTTTTCTCATGGCCTATGGCGCATAAAGTTCTGGCTTCCTATGGTTCTCATGAAATCTACCACCCTCAACTGAAGACATCCTCGTAACTACCGCCGCCCGCTTGTCTTCAGAATAAGATCAATCACATACTCTTCTCCGACCTTCTTCCACTACATGCATGCTACTAAGGAAATGTCGTAGTTCCAAAGTCATATTTTCGAATGTGTTGCATAACTCCATTTCTCAAAGAAGCTAATGATCACACTGGAGGTGGCCAAAATGGTCTTCCAAGAATAATGTACATAGTTAGCTCCACTACAATCGGTTCCGTTGTGATTAAGCACAACAAAATCTATTAAAATAAGAATTTACCCACCAGATCAAACATCCTTCATAAACGCCCCAGGATTTTTATAGATCTGTCATCGATTCATGTCACAAAGAGGTGTCTTGAATCAACAAAATTTATATCCTAAATTCTCCTACTCGCTTTGAAGAAGCACATGATAACAGCCAGTGGCCTAACTCAGCTTTCGCACAAATGATTTTGATGAAGGCCAAGACTTGGTTTGATTTTCAGGTTTGGTAAAAACAAATGAGGTTTTGAGGGTTTAAACCGAAAAATAAAATAAGCAAAATGTAAAAATATAACCCCGAAGTGTTAGTCACCGGGTCGATTCCAGTATAACCGAGGGTTTCAAGGTCCTTCTCGATTTGGGAGGATGACCTATAGTCATCTTCCGAATCTGATCTTCATTTGATTATAAAACCACCCTCATTAAATTTCTTTGAAAATGGCATCCATTGGCAAACATTAAAGCTCTCATTCTGGTAAACACAAGTCACCCTTGACTCACCTACAAATCGACTAAGGCAAATGATAACTAACAAACATCAATGGATCTAACATTACATCCAATGAGCCCAAAAGCTACTACACAATCATCCGCTGTGAATCCAAAAGATCAAACCCAAAGCCAAAAAGGAAACAAAGAACGAGAAAGGACACCCGCAGGTTACGGACTGTTATTCCCGTGATCTACACTAGTACGCCTCCTTCTTCAAGGGGAAAGAGGTTCTAGCCGCTCATCCTCCAAGTTGTCATCCTCGGAGGGTGTTTGACTAGTGAGAAAGGGAGAGAAAATGAAGGAAAGTGAAGGAAAGAGAAGCTGAACTCTGCTAAAGGTCTCCCGCTAATTATTATTAATTAAAGCCGCCACTGTAGAGAGCGAGTATCGCCTCAAATGCTTATAGTGATAAAAACGGAAGAAACCAAGATAACAAAATTTACAGGTCAAACCGTATAAACATATGAATAACTGCGGTGCGATGACAAGGCGTACGGGGGTGAATAAAGGGCAGGAGGCTTACAGCCACAGATCTCGCAATTCCTTCAGAAGTCGCAGACTAGTAACCCTCGCGGAATCAGTTGTGAAATTCCTCGTGATCCCGCAAAATCTTGCCAAAGGACCCAATTTCCTTTCATTTCTACTCTTCTTCCTTCTGCTTGACCAATGCCTGAGTTCGACCAAATTCCTTCGTGTCTGATCAACTCAACCACTCCTGGGCTTAAATAGCTTGCAAAACTACAAAAAATTAGCCACAAAATGTGATTAAGAGATAACATAACCTAATGTGCCAATCAAGAATTATTACTAGTACATAAAAAGTGCCTAAACTCAAGAATAAACAAACAAAATAGCACTTTTTTGCACCAATCACACCCCCTTGTCCTGCTACATCGCGATTCTCAGCAATGAAAGAAAGGAAGAGCAATCAAAACAAAATTATGTTCACAAAATAATAGTCAAAGGCCAGAATGAGTACGCCTAACCTCGATGAGAATCATTGAAACCCTTGCCCACTAACTATCTCGAGAGAATGAATGCCATACAGACCGAGCATCAAACGGGCTCATCTCGTGAATCAACCTAGACTGCACCAAAACCCAGTACTGCTTTCTGACCCAGCCAACAATAAACTGCTAAACCGCACTTCCCCCAACCAAGCTACCGCTCCACCAAGATACCAACCCAACCTAAATAGATCAGGACCCACTCTTATTCCAGCACAATCCTCAGGTTGTAGGTGCAATGCCTGAGAATCGACATCACCAAAGTTCATGTAACTGTGGATCTACCACACCTTAACCACTAAGGCTTAGGGCACTAAGTCATAAGGATCTTCGATCAATAACTCTTCGTGTTTTACTCTGATCTCGAATGATTTAAACTCCATCACCTACAACTCGATAAACCTCACCCATCCACCCACATGTAACAGCACTGTCGAGATGACTCCCAACCACTGGCTCAAGGCACCACAGAAGGCTTTCGCCATATACCCTGACCATGCTCGAAGTTTCACAAAGCTTAATTTTTTTTCTTTTCTTTTTTCTTTTTCTTTTCTTCATCCTTTTATTTCGAAGACATCACCTTCTTTCATGGGGTCCTAACTCATTAAAGGCAAAATAATCTAAACTAGATAGGTTTTTGGTAAGGCTTAAGAGGTTAATGTCGCTTATTGTTGAAACCTAATGTGCCTAGCAAATGGTTAGCTGGGGCATGGCGCGGGTTGAAACAACAAGAATTAAACTGATCACCCACTTAATTAAGCATGGAACCAATCTAACACTAAATGTGGTAATCGGGACAATGTTTCCAATTTTTCAAACTCAAGTGCCAGTAAAACACAAAAACGGGTGTACTTTTTTAAAACCAAGTAAATTCACAAAGTGTGTGGTTATATAAAAATGACTTATGTTTTTAGCTTTTCAAAAACAAACTAACAGCTTCACAAGAAACAAAACTATGCAAGAAACTAAATAGAAAGTCATTAAACTTAACAAAAAGACTCAAGCCAAAACATAGTCATCACCTTCCCAACTTCCTCTAACTAAATCTCAACATCGCCCTCAATGTGGCTATGGAAGGTATGAGGAAGTGATACCTGATGAAATGTGCTCACAGAGACTTCGCAAGCTTTCCACCGACACCTTATTCACCCGTCAGCTTCAAATAAACAAGTTTAGTAGAAGAAAAGCAGAGGAAAAAAGTGACCAGTTGGAGCATTTTCCTTTATAAACTTTCAAAAGTGTTCTTTTCTGGTTACATTTAGATTCTACACTCTAAGCTTTCCAACGGTACCAAAGAACCACTAAACTGAGTTCTGCATGAGGTTATGCAAACAAATAGGTGCAACATGTTATGTAAAACTGAGAACCCGAATTTTCCTGTGCTGCCAAATTTCTTTTTTTTTTAAATATTTTCAAAAGACCAAAATTTTTTTTTCTTTAACATTTTCAAAGACCAATATTTTTTTAGAGACAAATTCATATATATATATATATATATATAAATAGTAGAAAGCACCTTTTTTTTTCATACGTACAAAATAAATATAGTGGCTCACTCTGCCTTTCGCTCCGCACACTAGCTGGTTGTGAATGACACTCTTGCAACCTGTGAAATTTCTCAGTTCTTCCCCGACTCAATCAAAATTGACAAAACTAAAAATAAACACAAAAATTAAAATTCAGAGAAATTTGAAAATTGCTTGTAGAATGCATGAACTAAAATTAAAGAAAATTAAAGAAATCAAAATAAAATAAAATAAAATAAGAAAACAAGAAAATTAAAACAAAAAGGAGTGTGGAATCAGCCTTCCCAAACCAGCTTTCTAGCTCTCCGTGAGCTTCAGAGGAAATGCTAAGGTCCAAGTGTCTAAATCAACTAAAGACTCATCCATTGTGCTATGCAAGATGAAAGCAATTACAATGTCTGATGTAGCGGGGGCAAGTTTGAACAATGGCCACTAGCTTCCTAAAGTTTCGCAAAGGCAAATAAAAAAGTGGACGGCCTTGTCTCCAAAGCAGTAGAGAGCAGTGTCTCTTCAGCATAGTCAGGTCGTGATGCAGATACATCGTATACATTGGTCAAGAGAGGTCAAAAACAATGCTATACTGGGTAGTGGGCTTTTAGTGGCTCTTCCATTTTCCTTTCCACTACCCTCCCGCCGCCAAGATTTGGGAGGTTTTTCTTCTTCTCCCATGGACAAACAAAGCAGAACTGTCCGAGATCTAAAATTTATTGTACCCATCTTCAGAGTCAAGCAGACACCGCTCCACCACGGGGTCACTCGCACTCTCCTTCTCCGGATTTTCCTCTTAATGAGCATGTCATTGACAAGCTTCTTGAATCATCAGACTGTCAAATTTCGATCAATTTCACTTTGAAGGTTGTCAGATTCTCACCAATTTCACTTCAAGCCCATCCACTTTTCACCCGTATAATTCTCCACAAAAGATGAATTATTTGACTTAATCGGGCATCGAATTTTCTCGTCTTCCATAACGTCACCCACCAGCCTTGCAAGGTTCAGACGCTTGCTCAACCGGAGAAACTTAACTATGGTTGTGGCCGAGTAAAAGAAGCACTGTGAATAGCTAGTGAGGCATACAACGTCCCACGAGTATACTTAGGTGGTCCCTCGTAAGCATCATGGCACAAATTTACTGGAGGCACCCCGCATGAAGGCACACTCATCCGGAGGGTTCTTATACTCTCATGGACTTATATATGTATTTGATTTTCCACGTTGCTAACTCATGTCCTTCCTCTTCTAGGTGTGTTCCATTAGTTCAACCACATTCAATTCACAAAGATTGGACTCTCAGGGACACCGACTTCAGATCAACCTGCTACCTGCACTTCTAATCACTGAAATGTTGATCTCGCCGGAAACAGCAAGTACACCAAACAAGAAAAAAAGGAACACCTCTACCAAAACTAAAAATAAAGTTTTGTACCACCCCGAATCCTGTGACGAGGACACAAGTGTTCATATCATCATTCAGACTTAAACCATCCTGCAACTGCGCCATTTGATCCATGCCACAAAGAGGGTTCCTAATCAAAATTTATATCCTAAATTTCTCCCTGTCAGAGCAAAGCTACCAGATAGCAAAATTTCTGTGGCCTAACCTGTGGATGGTTTTCTTCGCATAAATGATTTATGTTAAGGCCAAATGAAAATTTGTTTAGATTTTCAAATCTTCGTGTCGTTGAGTTTTGTAGTTTAAAAGTGAAAATAAAATAAGTTAAATGTAAATAGAACTCCTTAGTGTTAGGGTCACTCCAAGTCGGATTCCTAGGGCAAATCGATGGTTTCAGTCGCATTTTAGAGGTTGATGACCGAGGTCATCTCCGAACCTGATCTTCTATTTAACTATAAAACCTACTGGCCATTAAATTTCTTTGAAAATGGGCATCCACGTACATTAAAGCTCTATTCGTTAAAACACAAGTCACTCGACTCATGTTGCCATTACAATACTACAATGATAACTAACAAACATTAAGCATCCAATGAGCCCAAAAGCTTACTGTTAACCATCCAAGTGAATCAAAAGGATCAAACCTAAAGTTAAAAAGGAAAACAAGAATGGGCAAGTGGATAATTCGCTTGAAACATTGAGCCCTCAAAGTATTCTCGTGATCAAGAGACCGCAGCCTTCAAGGAGAAAGAGGTCTGTCGCTTCATCCAGTCACATCCTGAGGGTGTTCGCCAAGGAGAATGGGAGAGAAAATGAAGGAAAGTGAAGGAAAAAGAAAAGAAGTGGGAACTGCTAAAAGGTTCCCGCCTAATTTATTAATGAACAAAAGTTTCATAATGCAAGAAGCTTATACCGCCCAACCAAGAAAAAAAATTACAAAAAGAACCAAAATCAAAAGTTGATAGGGATAAATGGGGAAGAAACAAGAGGAACAATCCATAGTCAAACGTGAGCAAGAGGAAGGAACAAAGGTATGATGAACAAGGATGGGGTGAATAGCAATGAGGCTTGGTAGTTTAACTCATGTAAATTCTATTGTATGTCAGAAATCTTCCCAACTTTGTAAAATCTACAGCGACCCAATTTCCTTTCTTTTGCTTTTTCTTTCTCTTCGGTTTCGATATGGCCGAGTTCAACCCACTCGTGCTTGATCGACCCATCAATTTTCGCCTTAAATAGCTTGCAAAAACAACAAAATTAGCGACAAAATGCAATTAGTAGTATAGCCAGGACCTTAATGTGCCAATTAGGTTTATTACGCCGACAGGCTGTCGCGCGCTCAAACTCAAAATAAAACAAGGCTCAATAACACTTTTCGGCACTAATCATCCGCCAGTGGACAATGATGGGCGCGGGCTTCAATTCTCCCAAACCCACCGCTTGCAGAACACATGTTAGTCATAATGGGCCTGTCCAGAAAGAGTGATCCCACACAAGTCCCATCGATGTTCACCTGGGATGGTCGATAGTTTTCGGGGTCTTTGCACTGTGGTTTTGCATTGCATAATGGTAATCGATTGTTCGGCCATAGCGTTCTTGTATCAACATTCAACCCTCTTTTCACCGTGCACAACTTTTTGTAATTGGCATATGTAGGAAATTACTTAACTAAGGTCTAACAAAGCGATGTCAATTTTCACCACTCTCACAAAAAGATTTCAGAATTTTAGCCCGGTTGATAGCCTTTTCGCGCCTTTTAGTGCCGAGGAAAAGGTGGGTGTGCTCTTTCACCGCTTCCATCTGATCTCAATTTTTCTCTACTCAACCTTCTCTATGTCTTCTTTGCTAATTCGAGTAATCGGTCGCTTCAACCTCCTTACCACCTCACAAAGTCACACTGATCGATCACCCACTCGGGAGGTCTACTAGAAGAGCTCACCCGCGTACCTCAGATTGTGCTATGTCTGTGGGGAGGAATTTCTTTTTTTCTCAGACTCAGCCGGCTTCAATAGTCAACTCAGAAATATCGCAGGGTTGTCAATTTCTAGACATCGACCGTGTGTTCTCAATCTCTTGTCTACTAGGCACAGACGATCCTCCGATTAACTCAATATTCACTCGCTTATTCCTCTACATTAAACTCTACCACTCGCTTCAAATTCATTATAACTTTCCGCTTCAACTCGGGAGATGATGATGGTGGTACCTTATTTATCAACCATACCTAAAACACAATGGTAAGGTGGGGACATAGTGGTGGAGGCCTGTGTGAGAGGTCGATGGTTCTTCCACTAGAACTTAGTGCTGGGCCGTATGGGACATTAGCCGGTGGCTCAGATGAACCCACAAACAGGATTGCCTTTCCAGCCAAATGCATCATCCCATCATGGACAGTCGGATAGTTCTCCTGTGCTCACAGATCAACACAGATAAACAAGATCACTCAAGACTGTGTATCAACCATCGTCAGACCTCGTACATTTTCATTAGCTCCTCCAACCTTCTACCATGTGTGGATAGCTTGCTTTCATTTCCATGTCCCTCTCGGGAGGGAGCATGTATACTCTCAGCCGGTTGGCAGGTCTCTATCTTCTTCATTCTCTTGAGTTAGGTCTATCCAAGCTTCTGATGTCTTTGCCATAGTTTACAGCTTCATGGCTTCTTCTGGATTTTTGCTCAAGAAGTCCCCTCCATGATAGTTCCAGAATGTCAATAGGGACACTCCATCATAAAATGGTTTGATTTACCAAACCATGGTCAAAACCATGACGAGGAAAACACCGATGGTTTCCAAATACTCTTCCCAAAGATCAGAATTTTTCATTTCACGGGCTACAAGCAGAAAATTTGTCTTCTTGACCATTGGTTCTATGTGTAGAGGCAAGAACTCACAGATCTCCGTCAATCTTGATGGTCCTTAACCTCGCGTAGAGTTAAGCCAATTCACCTTGTCCTTGGATTCAAAGGAAAAATTTAACCTTATCGATCCGTAGATTGGTAGCATCCTCCTCAGCGGTATTGGCATTCTCAAGTCCCTGGATATGCGATTACGGCCTCACTCCATACCACAGAAAGTTGGGAGCAGTGGAGGCAACAGGGCCGCAACCATCCTCCTGTGGGAGGCACAATGGCTGAGGGTGCACCCACTGGGGATGATGTGGTCCTCTTGAACCTATGCATCGGGGATCCCTCTCGCATCCCCTCGCTACCATCAGCCTCAGTGGAGGCTCCATCTGATCACCGCCGCTCAAGCTCACTTCATTGTTCCTTTTTCCCAGGGGGCATTCTTTCTAACCCATCGGTTCCTATCCCACTGCACATAAACTTCTATATGAACAAAATGTAACAACAAGAAGCAAAACAAGGCTACCAAAAAGGCCATCGTTAGGTTTTCACCGAACTCTAAAAGATCGCTAAGTATTACTGTCTAAGGTATTAAAGGGGTTTGAAACCTAGTGAAAGACAGAGACGATGTCAATAAATGGCTGCGTTAAAAAACATGAAACCTTAGTTACCTCATACTGTACGCCCAGAGTCTCCTCTTCATGGATGTAAGGTTTGAACTAATTAATCCTCTGAAGGTTAACTTCATAGGTGTCATGTGCAAGAAATGAGAGAAAATCGTGAGAGGAAAGAGGGCTGAAAATTCCCACCCAGGAAAATGTGATTAATTCCCAAATGTTCTGCCTTGTACAAAGTCTTGTCTGGGGCTTATATACTGCCTAGGACAAGAAAAATTACAAAAATATATGAATTACCCACTATTACATGAAGAGTAATTCAAGAAAAATACAAATTTTGGTCAAAAATGAGTCAAACGGGTCAAAAAGTAGTGAACCAACTTCGTGTCAGGGAGAAATTTCAAGAATCCTGCAATTCTTCACATTATTTATGAAATTCTTTGAACCCAATTACAGGTTGTGAAATTTCGCAACTACTAAATTTTAGCTGTTAAGAATTTCGCAACTCATGAATCACAGGTTATGGTAAATTTTGCAAACTTACCAATTTTCTTCTTCCGCTTTCGCTTTTCCGTTTAACCCAGCCTATTAGTTCATCTTCGCTTCTTCATGATCAGAGTCAATTTAATAGTCTGGGCATGTAGTTATGCAAAACTACGGCTATGCCAAAATGCATTGGGTGAGGTATACAAGGACCCAGTCAGCTAATCGTTATTTGTTGATTATACACAAAAGTGCCCAAACCCGTAATAAACAAGTTCAATATAGCACTATTCGTAAAATAATCAAACAACAAATGTTAAGCAAAACAAGGCTACCAAAAAAGATTTCATCGTTAAATAAAACAAAGAATGTATATGAACAGTAAAAGAACAGAATTAAACTAAAGATCGAACGGGAAAAGGAATGAGATAGAGTTCACCAATACTTGTGATAAGGATTATGTTCAATAGCTTCATCATTCCCACTAAGGCACCATCCGCACCCACGCCATTTGATTCAGCTACGGCATGTAGGGGTGGTCCGAATCAAAATTTATAATCCTAATTCCTTCCTAATACCGTCAGAAAGTATGGCTACTGCAGATAGCCGACTCTGTGGTCGAATACAACGATGATTTTCTTCGCACACTGACTTACAATGGATTCAACTAGGTGATTTGAATCTTATTTGGTCATGAAACAAGTGGCTCAAGAAAACTAGAGATAAATGATGAAGATAACAAAGAATTCCTTTAAAGCATCCGTCACGTAGCCTGGGTTCCCAGTGATAATCGAGGTCCCCCAGCCTTTTCTCTCTGCAGGAGGATAACCTATAGTCATCTCCTCGAATCTACCTTCTACTAGCTATATAAAACCACCCCTGTCATTTTCCTATGTAAAGATGGCATTTATTTGAGCATTCATGGTCTCAAAGCAATAAAACCCATCTCCCACTCCACCTTATACTGACTCAACAATGGCAACTAATGAATCTCAAAGTGGATCTATTAATACATCCTACTGAACCCCAAAGACGCTGGTATCAGGTCGTCCAAGATGCATCTATGGATTTGAAAACCTAAAGTTAACAAGAGATTACTAAAATGGTTAATAAAGACTGACAAAGAATTAGAAACCCATTGTTGGAACCTCGCCTAAGAGTTTCCTTCAAGGATAAGGTTTAACATTCTCTAAGTTGTTATCTCAGATGAGTGTTCACAGAGAGAAAATGAAAGAAAATGAGGTATCGAGAGAAGGAAAATCCCGTTTAAAATGTGTATTAATGAAATAAAAGTCCCCTTGTCATATGGTGTTGCGGGCTTATATCGCCTTGTCTGAAATTACAAAATATATTAACTATCTACTATTACATTAAGGGCAATTTAGAAAATCACAAAGCCGCCCAACAAAGTCAAACCGAGACAAAAAGTGGGATAATTAAGAAGACTGCAAAATCTGCAGCCCTCTATGAAACCTTCGCTCATTATGCTGCTTCATCTTTCATTATTCAACCCAGCATTTCGAATTAACTTCGACTTCTCTATGCTAGAGTCAGATTTAATCAACTCAGTATGAAAAGCTTGTGGAAACTACAAAATTTACAATAAAATGTGATTAGTACAGCTAGGACCCAATGCTTCAACCCAAGATCATGACATTACACAAAAAGTGCTCAAACCTGTATTAATAAGGTGTAAAATACACTATTTAGGTAGAAATCAAGAGCAAGCTTAAAATTGGGCACTGCCCTACACAGAGATAAGGGGAATTGACATAGCAAAGAGATTCCACGCCGCAGTGTGGATGCTTTCACCGAAGGCGAGGTCGAGAAATACGCCACGATTCTCGATCCGACCGATCAAGGCGATCTCGAACCTAAAAGTAAACCATATATACCGGGACTTTTTTTTTTTTCGTAGATGAACTTATATCCAGTGGTGTACAAACGATTTTCAGAGTAACCAACACTCATTTATATTTGCTGAAATGAATCCACACTATATCCATTAAAATTTATATATTACTCTTACTAAGTTCCATTTTTATACAAATACACATACATATACATATCTAATACAAACATCGAGATCACGAATAAATGGTGTGAGCACCTACTTCGAAGATACCCGCTGATGGAATGTCCCGCCCTTCTTTATTTCTTCTGTCACCTACACCTGATCGAATCTGCTAAGCTTTACGCTTAGTGGAACATATGCATAATAAACTAATTAACAACACCGCCATCACTATCTTTTTTCTTTTGATTTATGCATATATCAAGTCTATTCCCTTATGTGACTTCTAACCCATCTCATTTTACATGTAGATTTTGGCTCTTTTCGATTCACCCATATCATTATCTTATTCAGATATCATGTATCAAGGTCTTTACAGTTTTCAACTATATTCCTCACATGCTTCATATTAGATCATATTCAAAACAAACTAATATTATATAATGGTAACCTAACATATCAAGTCATATTACATATCGGGTCAATCGTATCTGGTCAACAATTCATATTAGACTTTATCATTATCACAAATTAAGCCATTAATCAACTCCCTTTAGAAATTACATTTTGATCTGGGATCAACGCCTTGTAGTTCGCTGATGACTTTCATTTTCAGTGTCACACCCGAACCCTACTATCCTCACACAACTAAGCCGGAGCCCTACATCTGAATTTGCTTCAATTCAAAATATTTTATTTGCCTGATCACTTCTCTTCTAAAAGTCACACTTAATCTCTGACATCTTACTGCTGATCTGGCCGGAGCCCATTATCCAACATTTTCAATCATTCTTCCAAAACATTGTTTATAGTTATTCCATTTTAGACTTTTTTACTCATTGAATCACTCCTTCTTAATCCCATAAACAATTATGACTCTAAAAGACCTCACATTTATGATTCAACAAAATAAAATGATGCCTTTTTACTATGTCCGTAATAAAGATACTTAAATAATATAATTTTTGAATGTCATTTTCAAGCATTCATTTATTCACACATAGCCACAGGCTTCTCCATATCCACGCACAGATTCACTCAGTAAACCCCGCCTCTATTTGTCATCTCAGTAGCAATGTGATTTCCACACTCAATTACACCGCCTCACATATAATATAGATCTACATTCACCACAGATTCACTTGGGGAATCTCAGCCTGCTTGGTCCAAGAGCAAATGTGATTTCAGATTCACTATTATCGTCTCACATATTTGCCATAGAAGTTTAGACATTCCCACATCCACTGGGAATCACTGTCATTGGTCCATTAGCAAATGCGACTTCATATCTGACTATTATCGTCTCACATACGGTTATAGTCATGTTATCCATCACAGATTCACTTGGGAATCCTACTCGTTTCATTATCCATTAGCAATGTGATTTCAAGACAGACAACATTTGCAAGTACTTCTATGACGACCTGGCTTGGTGAATCCCGCCGTGCCTGGCCATTCAATGACACATTTCAAATCAATTTACTTTATGCAAAGAGGTTTCGCTTATCGTTCAAATACATGCAATACATGCATAATGTGTGACATTTCACAATAATTATTCAAATCAATATATATACTTATATATATATATATATATATATATATATATATATATATATATATATATTTTATAATTATTCTATAATCAGAATACAATCGTGATATTTTGGCTCTCTTACATTTATGTATGACAAACATTTCAAATAACAATCATTCAATCAATATATATATGTTTATATATATATTTCACAATTAGCATTCATAACCGATCATAATCATTTCAATTTAATATCACTTCAGATATCTTTTCAAAGATATATTCAATCTATGTACACATTTCATATACTCATTTACGTATACTCGCTTATATAATTCATTCACACGATACCATTTATATACTCATTCATGTATTCACTCACGTATACTCATTCCTATACTCATTCATGTGTACTGTCTATATTATTTACGTATACCGCTTTTATTTGTTATCATTTTCTCGTTATATGATAACAATACATATCACTAACCAAATTATGTGTCTGTCCCCGCATGTTCAGTTAAATCGCTCATCCGCCATGTCTTTCCATAATCATTTTCATGTTTCATGAACACATCTTTACATTTTTCATTTTCTACATTTTCCTTGTTTCATGCCTATTATACACATAATTCATATTTCAGAAGTATAATGTATGTGGAATCAACACCTCATTCATATATTCTTTATTCCTCTATGTATCACTTCATTTAGAAGGGAATTAATCCAATCGATCATCCAAACTAAAGTTATGGCATTTTCATGCCAACCATTCATGCATCTCTAGACTACACTAGAAACAGTTCAGATTACTAATTTTTCCGATCCAACTTCAGTTTGACTCTAGGTCATTGTATTATTTTAAAGATATGCTATAATTCTATTCCAACTGAATCACCCAATTCGAGCAATCAATCCTGCTACAATACGTCCGGAACAACCCTGACCACTTCTATGTTCAAAGCTGGAAACTGGTAATTAGTTATTGTACACGGGCCCACTTTGAGTGAATTTTTAGGCCATTTAGGATCAGAATTTTGCGATGCCTATTCTTTAAGTTTTGTTCTCCTTGAAGTTCATTTTTACAAACATTCTGAATCATCTAAATTTATAAGAAAGGAGCAAGTTATGGCCAAAATACGAAAACTACCTTAAACTCGGGGAAAGGTAATAGGCACGGCATACGCCTAATATGTACCGGAAACATAGTTGGCCAAAAACGACCAGAACGAAATACCAAGTACACTTTCAAAGCGTACCGGCATGTCACCCTCGAAATCCTAAAAAACAAGTCACACATTTTTCCATATGTTTCAACCCCAATCAACTCTACTCCATACATACACCTCAAATCCATTTCAAATTCACCTCAGAAACTCCTTTTTTATACTCAAATCATCTTTCACTCACATCTTATGCACTCATTTAAACTCAAACATGTTTCTATTCATCCTCTTATACAGCCTAGGGTTTTACTTCAACCTAACTTCAAGAAATCTAGGATCCCTTTCAAACTCTAGGAACAAGAACAATTGTGTTCATACTTTACATAACCCTAAACCCAAAAACACAAGTGAGAACTCTAGGTCCTCTCATAGCAAACCCTAGATAAACAAAGGGATTTCCATACATAAATTCATTCTAGGGTTAGGTTTCCCACAACCCACAAACATATATCTAGACAAGAAATCCATACAAAACCATATAGATCCATACCAAAATCCAAGCACCCATACCTTGTCGGGCTTGATCTCGCCTCCATCTTGTTCCTCTTCCTCTTCTCTTCTCCTCCTCCTTCACGATTTTTTTCCTCCAAATGAGACCAACTTTGGCCTCTTAAACCCATGTTTGCAAGGCCATGTTTGGCCCTCCAACAAACCCATTTTTGCCAACTTTCTTTATTTTCTTTTATTCATAACCTCCTTCTATTTGCGAATTAAATTTTCTATTTCATTTCGTCTCAAATCTTCTTAATCCATGTCCTTTGGTCCCTTTTGGACACAAATTACAATTTTGTCCTTAAGTTTTGGTAATCCTTTCCTGCCTTCCTCAAGCTCCGTGGTTCGTGATTTAATCATCTAAACAATCAAATTATACTTACAAAATAATTAAACAAGTCCGAAAACTACTAGGTATATTCCTCGGTGTCACACCGAGGTTTCGAGGTGCCTAAAAAGGCACTCGAGGGCACGCCACGCTACATCTATAGCAGACACTGCTCACAAAGTGAACAAATTTTGGATTTTTGTTTCCGAACACCTCGTATTCATACACCAATAGATTAAGGACCCTAATAGATGATTAATGGGAGTTCAAATAAGGATTAAACTAAATGAAAACGTGGTCAGACTCATCGCCAACGGCGAGTTCGCTTACACTGTCTTAACCCAAACCGCTAACGAAGATTAATCCTCATTCACTAAAAATGATAATAATTGTTTATCCACCAAGAGTACGTGAATTGTTATCGACTAGAGACGTGAGATCACCAACTCAGACCGAGATCGGCGAAGGAAACGGAGCCTGCCAACTTTGGCTTGTTCATCAACCTTCATCCTTATTTCAAGTGCTTTGTACAAATAAACTTGAAATGATTATATGGAATGAGTATATCTTTGAAATGATATTACAAAAAGCGCACATATGGATTTGAAAAATGTGATATTTGAAATGTCCGAATAAATTAATTGCATGAGTGATGCACCAGTTGTAAACGCACTGGTCAATTCGAAGACCTTGAATTGAATCGACATATCGAACGATCAACAACATGATTCACCAATCAACCGCCGCTTAAGGCAACCCAATTGGCCCAACGTCCCACTCGCTACAAAATTCAACAGATCCGGCCATGATGTGGCGGTATCAGCAAGAAATGTCCACTCGCTGGATCAACTCCGCGATCCGTCTCACACACGCACAGAAGTGACCACGCGTGCACTAATTCCGGCATCCACTTCATGATGGGAGACCAAAATTGTTAAATGTGTAAGCATATTACCTAATGATAAAAAGACTGATTCATCAAGAATTGGCCGCGAATGCAGGTATAGACAAAGTGAAATAACAAATTTTGATGAGTGAAAATGAGATTTGTAAACTAAATATGTCCTAAAGTATATATTCAATCTCATGATTTGAGTTAATGATTCGTTGCATGTGAAAATGGCTTTGATATGATCAATGTTTGTAAAGGAAAGTATGTGAAGAATAAGGCCATCATTTGATATAAAAGGCATGGTTTTATGATAAATGCATGTCATGTTAGGATCAAAATCGAATAAGAACTCGTATAAGAACTACTAAGCATGAAAGTGTCTCAGCATATAGCTTTTATCTATGCGCAGGTTTTGAGTAAATAGGAAAGAAGACAAGATCAAGAAGCGTAGAGTCATAGAGAAAGTCATAGCTGCGATAATTATATACCTCCCGCCATAATGATATATCATATCTTTTTGAACATGTGATCTTTTGTTCGGATTTAACTCAATCCATTGTTTTTGTATATCATTTCAGAAGGCATGACGCCATTTTGTAAACGAATTTGCATAAAGAGTAAATATAGTTTACTATTTGAAAAATGCTTCACGTAATTGAAAACTCCTAGAACGAAATGACATAAATAAAATGCTTTGATAAGATAAATGAAGACGGTTTGAGTAAACTCGTTCGTTTTGATCCTTCGCTTGGCCGGATTCGTGTCGACACTTTTACAAAAAATGAAACAACAAACAAAATGAAAAGTAAATAAAAAGAATTAACCATATCTCTGAACCCGCTTGATACACCAACTGCCGACCAAATGGGTGCTACACTTAAGAGTTGCATACCGGTTGGCATTACCGCCAAGCTTATCAGGTGTTCATGAGGTGTTCCACATCTCCATGCCCGGAAGCATACCTGCATCCAAATTTCAAGGGTATTGAGGAGAGATTGTTGCTGATATAGATGGGACCTTCGGAGGGAGTGGACCGATGCGATTGCTGATAGCGCTGGATCGTTTTGCAATGCAAGACCCCCGGACATGCGGCCACCATCCTTTCCTATTTAAGGATAAAGGTACGTTGTTTAGTCATAAGATTAAATGACGAATATATGTATGTGGATTGAAAACATGTATATGTACGTGATTCGATGTAAAGTGTGTGGAATTTCAGAGAAATTCTTTAAGGGGGAAAAGAATGTAAAACTCGAAAATTCAATTTTTTGAAATGGTAAAACTAATTAGTTGAAACTGAAATTTTTCTAAACTTCTGATGATGAAACCGACTTCACCATTGAACTGCTCCCGCTGATATCTGGGCTACTCCACTAATTTCACGATTCCGAGATAAGAGAAATTTCACATTTTTCGAGCACCAGCAAGTGACATGAGACTGCTGAATGGCTCATTTGGAGCCATGTGTCAAAGGGAGAAGTTAGTCGAATAAAGAGAGAAAGTTTAAGGGATGGCAATGTGTCAAGCCCTTAGAAGAGGGAAATCCAAGTAATTGGATAAGAGGATAAGGTGAGACAAAATGAGTCAAACGGGAAGTGCAGGGCAAGGAGGAGACTTCCCACTTGAGCACATGTTGGAGCAACCGGTGAGAGAGGAAACGGAGGAAAAGAAAATGAAAGAAAAAAAGAGAGAAGAAGAGAAGAGGAGTGAGAAACTCCAACTTCTCTCTAGATTTAAGAGATCGGACCGCGCTCGTGGGCAAGTGGCAAGTTCACACGCGACAAAGAGCTTCAATGTGATACGAATCCGGTTTTCGCTAAACTTTAGAGAGAGGTGTGGTTTTCTCCACTGCTTTATTCGATCTAAGAGTCATTCAAATGGCATGAGGTTTGGGCCGAATGTACGCAAGTAGCCCCAAAACTCGAGATCGGTGCCGGAATTTCTTCAAGTCCGCTTCTGATGCACCGAGACCGAATTTCAGGACTGTTTTAAGAACCAAAACCTAAATTAAGGAACTGCTTTAGCAGCCCCGGATCATTTCTTCTGACCATATTTCCGGGTCCATGTGTGCTGTTTTATGTGTTATTACTAAAAAATTGAATAAATATACCAATGGGTGGGTGAATTTATGTTGATATATTCTTATTTGATATATTAGCATAAAATTTATGATGGATGTAAATTATATGTAGAAAATATAATTATTCATGAAATGAAATTCCGCATTTCATATGCATAGGGATATCGCGTGAAACGAGTGTGAGTGCATACATGGTTTTTGAATAAATTATATCGGAGGGTTGCCCAACAAACTATTTGTCGGAGTATGTCCACTAAATTAAATCAGAGGGATGTCCAACAAAAACTATTTTTCGAAGTATGTCTACTAAATTATATCGGAGGGTTGTCCACAAAAATATTTGTCAGAGTATGCCCATAAATTATATCGGAGGGTTGACCAATAAATTTTGATATCGGAGATTGACCAATGAGTTTTTGGAAACAAAAATCTTTTGCTTTGAAAATAGTTTTTCATACATGGGAAAAACGATGTGAGGGAGTCGTGAGGACTCGGTATACGGGGCGGCATGTAGACATTCGAGAATGTGCATACTTGCGGTTTAATGTGTGTGTGTGTGTTTGCTATCGTATGTGCATACCAGTCGGGAATAGCCCAGAGGAGAATTCATCCATCACGGGCATCGCCACCACATAGGAAAATATTTTCGCCATTAGAGGTACAATCGGGATGGCAAGCCATCCAAGAACTTATTTGAGAAAAATGCCAGATTTGGCTTTGTTATGTATTTTTCAAATTTTGGTTGAAAACCCAGCTTCTATATATGTAAGAAGAAAAGAGTTGTAATTGAACTTATTTTGTATGATTAATACAATTTGGCAAGGTTTCTTCAGTTTCATAAGTTACTGTAATAAAAAAGGTTATCAGATATCGATTTAGGTGTTTAGAAAAATAACAGGAAACCTGAGGTGCGTAGCGTTGGGAGGGCTACCGCCATTTTCTGTGGGTCTCGTCACGACAGAAATCCACTCCATGTCGAATAGTGAGTGTAGAGTCACACAGAGTCAGGGTCTAGTCAGGTGTTTCGGAGGGCATTCTTGGTCGCACGCAGCCTCCGACTCTATGTCGCAAGATGACTTTCCGGTATCGCGATGGTCGGGCCAAGGCAAGAGCGAAGCATGTCGCTACATAGCAAGCTTCATGTCGCAACATAGTCTGGCCAAGGTAGGAGAATTCTATCGTGACAGAGACTTTGGTCACATAAAAAGCAGGCTAATGACATAAACGCGTCGCCACGATGACCGGGCGCTGGGCTGGCGTCACCGCACGACCGCGCCAGCCTTGCACGACAGCCCAACACGCACGATCGCGCCCAACTAGCGCAAAGACGCGACGCAACAAGGCTCGGCGCCGCGAAGAAATCGCGCTCCAAGGCTAGCATGACCGCTTGGTGGAAAGGAGTTGAGAGTTTCGTCCCTTCCAAAATTAAAAATGCCACTTTGACTTCTGATTTAGTGGCCACATTTTATTTTCTATTTTTAACAAAAATATATAGGAAAATCTTATAACATATTTCTCTGTGTTTTTTTTTTATTTAATTAGCATCATTTGTTCATTCTTTCAAAGTTCTTTCTCATAACTCTTAAAGGTATCCAATTATCATAAACTTATTTTTTTTTCCCTATTAGTATTGTTGCCATCCCCATCTAATAAAACTTAGTAATATGGTTGAAACCGATGGACCAAATTACCTGCCCGACTTTGTTGTGCTATAAAATTTAAAGTTTGAATAAAATCGGGCCAAATTGGCCCAATCAATTTTGGTCCATGACCCGTGTGGGTTTTGTCCGAAAGGTCTGATTAGCCTCTATCAAGTTAAAATCTTTATTTAATTTTTTTAAGTAAATAAATTTTTAAGAATTAAGATTTTCAAGGATTCAAATCATAAAATTCAATATTTTCGTTTTAACATGAAGCCAAATTTACTTTGTAATGATGTAAGTTTTAAAAATAATAATTATTATTATTATAATATATTAAACTTAACTATTTTATTTTTCAATTTGTAAATGTAATTTTTAATATAATTTATATGATAATTTAAATATTTAAAAAATCTTATATGGAAAATTATGGAATGCATTTGAATTAAATAAATTATACTCTAATATTGAATATATTTTCATTTATCTCATTAATCATATTTAAATATTTATAATTTAAGTTTTTTTTGTATTTATCCTTTAAATTTTGGCTTAATCATTTATGTTTTTGATAAAAATGAAGTTGTACTTATTTAAAAATTAAATTAAATTTAATAACTAAATATCAAATATATTTTAAATAATTTTATTTCTTAAACTAGTGTTACTAACAAAATATTGTTACTAAAAATAAATACAAAAATGTGCAAATTTATATTTCTTTCCTAATATGATTATATATCTTTCTAGCAAAAATAAATTTTTTAAACAAATAGGATATTTCACTATTATATGATTGAAATACATTATTGGAAAAATAAATTATATTTTTTATTCAAATATAAATGAAATTTATATTATTAACATTATAAAAATTTTAATTAATAGATGATGATGATGACTCAATCCGCAGGATGCACATCCTTTAATGTAGAATCATATGTTATTAATGGATATAATGAAGATAAAATATTTAGAAGCGATTGAAGCACATATCATTTTTATTTGATACTTTGCAGTTTTTTTCAAAAGATGCTATTAAGATGTTACTTTATTGTTTTTAGGTACTATTTAGCTACTTGGTTTGATACTTAAGATATAAATAATTCTCAGTATTATTTATTTATTTATGTTTGTTTAATATTATTATATTGTTTAGACTCAATTATTTTATATATTAATTATTATTATATATTTATATATTATTTATTTTTATTTGAAGAATGATATAATTAGTAAAAAAAAAAATTAGTATTTTTAAGGTTTTGGCTCTTTTTAGCTCGTTTTGGCTTATAACCTCACAAAGCTGAGTTTAATTCTAAAAGCCAACCTCGAATAAAAATCGATCAAACAGTTCTAACTCTGTTTTTTCCTTCACTCCATTCGACGGCCCGACTCCAAATGGATCGTGCCGACCTGTTTACTAGCTCTATCCACGAACTTTAAATAATTGAAACATGACTCAAGCAAAAGCAATTTTCATCATATTTTTCATAGAATTAAAAAGTTGACAAAATAATAGAGTCAACCAAAATGACCATCAGGGTTTACACTACAACTCCCGTTCAGCGGCTTCAGCCTTGCATGACAAGCAAATGACTAAAACAGCCCCCAGAAGCTAACTAAACCAGCAATAGTACAAAGAAAGAAACATGCTATTTACCCTTGCAAAGGAAAGAAAAAGAAAAGAAACATACGGGAAGAGGAAAGAAAAGAAGAAGCAAATATGATTTTGGTGTACCATAGACTCACTCTGGCTAAGCACAAATCCGATTTAGTGGAGTCAGTTGCTCAACTGTCACGTTAGAAAACTATTATCGCCAGTACAATTGTGAATTAACTTGACAGAATTGCTCTATCCCCATGTAAAAAAGTCATTGCATATGAAATGTATTGGGCTGTTTAGCTTGTGCAAGCATCTGAATAACTTCTCTCATAGTCGGTCGCTCCACGCTGTGCTCTTGGACACATAGCATTGCGATAAAGAACATTTGGGCTGCTTCATCCTCTGGAACGTTTCTTAGTCGCTCATCCAGATTTTACCACTCCTTCCTTGCTCCAGTTGGTTTGTATCTTACAAGCCTCCATTGAACAATGTCTAATCCCATCTTCCTTAAACTCCACCGCCAACTGGTCTCCGCCCCAGTTATCGCTCCTAACAGCACTACCCCAAAGCTGTATACATCGCTCTTCTCATCAACTTTCAATGTAAAGGCTACTCTGGGTTTTAATGTTAGAAAAATGTATGACTGCTTTATTTTACTGTAGAAAATACAATAGAAAAATATGGTTAAAAGTGTCAATAATAAAAAAATAAGTTATAAATTTAACCGTTCACATGTTTTTCTAGAAAGATAACTCATTTTGAATAATAATATCCTTCCCTTATTTTGTGATTTTATGTATTTAAATGTATCTTATGAAATAAATAATTATTTTTACAAGAAAATAATAAAGCCATTTTCGTTAAAATAAAGTAAAAATTCTGAGAAAGAGTTAGATTTTCAAAATTCATTTTTTAAAAAGGTGTTTTAATCAAGTCACCCAAGAAAAAAAAGAAACTAACGATGGCTAAATTTCTATATTCTATTTCAGCATGGCGCAATCTGCCCACTGTTTGTACATAGAAGGGGATTAGAGAGAGAAAGAAGAAATTAAAAAAAAAAAAAAAAAAAGGAAAAACAAAAGTAAGAACCTTTAATGCTTTATGTCTGTATCTATACAGTTGTTCCTCTTTCTAGGGCTTGGGGAAAGTAAAGACTATAGATCCCAATCAGGATTCTTACGTGGTGGGGTTGATGTGCTTTCCTATCCGATGTCTACGGCTTTCTCATATTATGATTTCTGTTTTGGTTCAAAGGTAGTTTGTGGATTAAGGAACAAGATGTATGGTTTCCAAGACATGCAAAAGCTAACACCCTGATTACAGCAAGTAAAAAAAGCAAAAGGGGAATTTTCCTTTGTGTTAGTGGTGCTTTTTTACCCCCATTTGACTCTGCCTTGCTACTGCTTTGGTCCAAAGCGACAGTATATTCTATGTTTTATTCAGTTCGCAGAATTTAGATAAAAAGCAAAGGTTCTTCATCAATTATTCCGCCGACACTTAGTGGGTCTCATTGCCTAGTTTCTTAAAGTTTAAAAAAAAAAAACCATACGCAAAATAAAAAATAAAAATAGAAGGAGCGTGCTTCTTTGAGGGTCTAACAAGGATTGTTTATGAAGAAGCAAACAAAATAGTACCTGGAGCAATGTAGCCGTAGGAACCCGCAATTGCCGACATACACCTGTAGTTCCATTGTCCTGTAAGAACTTGGCAAGTCCGAAATCCGCTACATGAGCTTCATAGTCGGAGTTGAGTAAGATGTTATTGGACTTGACATCTCGGTGGAGTATTAATGGGGAGCAATCATGGTGCAAGTAACAGAGGCCTTTTGCAGCTTCTACGGCTATTTTTAGCCTGGTGTCCCACTTCATCTGCCCACCTCTTTTCCCATGTAGAACTTCGCCCAAGCTCCCATTTGGCATGTACTCATACACAAGCAAATTGGTCTCTTTGTTTGAACAAAACGCCAGCAGCCGGACTATATTCCTGTGTCTAATCCTACCCAATGTCTGTATTTCTGCTGAAAGGCCATTATCATGGGAAGACCCTTTGCTTATTCCTTGTAGCTTCACTGCAACTTGCTCCCTTATCTGGCATTGTTCCTGTAAGATAATCCCTGCTCCACCTCTGATAACATTGTTTTCCTTTAAACATTCTAAGATGTCTTCGCTTCCGAATTCTAGTTTCTGGAATGCTGTCAGCTTCCACGAATTTGACTTCTTCCTCCCCTTTCGAGTTTTGATTATTGCGAAAACAGTGAATATCAAAGAACAAATCAAAAGACTCAAAGCCAGAACAAGCTTGAATTTTCCTGGGACTCGCGAGCTGGTGTCGTGTTGGTTCTTGGATTCTAAAGGCGGGGTTGTTGAATAGTTGCATTGGTTCAGGGAGGATCCACAGAGCTGAGGGTTACCGACGAAGGAAGAGGAGTTGAAGAACAAATATTGTCCTATTTGAGGTATCCAGCCGGAGAAATTATTGTGTGAGAAATCTACAGAGGTTAGGCTCTTTATGAACCCAATTTCCTTGGGGAGGCTTTGGCTCATGTGGTTCCAGGAAAGGTTCAGGTAATTTAATATACGAATTTGAGCCATTTGGACTGGGATTGGACCAGAGATTTGATTTTGGCTCAAATCCAAATAAGTCAGTGAATGACAATAACCGATCCCCGGAGGGATTACGCCAGAGAAGTTGTTTCTTCTCATGTCCAACTTCAGGATGCTTATCAACTGACCTATTTCAGATGGAATATTCCCAGTGAATTGGTTTCCATTTAGTAGAAGAATCTGCAAGCTTGAGAAATTCCCTATAGAAGTTGGGAGGGACCCAGATATTCTATTGTTTGAGAGATTCAGCTACGTTTCGATCGTACCTGCTTGATTCTTCTGGAAAACCGCCCAGTGAGGTAATTATTCCCCAGTTCCATGAGCATAGCTGAGGCAAGTAGAGAAACCCGTTTGGTATAAAACCACTTAAATAATTCTGCCCCAATCGGACTCTTAGTAGAGACTCACATCGACCAAGATCGTCCGGTAGAGGCCCAAAGAGAAAATTGTTAAGCAAAATAAGAATCTTCAACTTCCTTCCAAAGCAAAGAGATTTAGGGATCAATCCAGTAAGCTTATTAGTAGACAGGTCGAGTTCAATCAATTTCCCACTACGCCCAAGCTTGGAAGGAATGGTTCCGGTGAAGTTATTCTGCCAAAGCTTCAGTACTTCCAACTTGGGAAGCTCAGCAATGAAGTGGGGAATCTCTCCATGAAACTTGTTCATGAAGAGTTGCAACAGACGCTCAGGGAGGTCGGAAAACCCAGCGGAATCCCTCCTGTGAGTCCATTGTTTGAAAGATCAAGAGATTTCAAGCTACCCAAATTGCCAAGCTGAGGGGATGGAACCACTGAGTTGATTTGTCTGCAAAAAAAGTGTGTCCAGATGGTTTAGATTACCCAACTCTGGCGGAATTGGACCCTCCAAGCCACAATTGGCGAGGTCTAGATGAACCAGATTGACCAATTTTCCCAACTCTGCTGGAATTCCGCCATCAAATTCATTATAATAACCCAAGAAAAGCTTCTTCAGGTTCCTAAGATTTCCAAGCTCTACTGGTATATAACCACCCAGATCATTACCTGCAAGTGACAGATAAGTGAGCTGAACCATACCTCCATAGTTTCTTGGAATTTCTCCGGAAAGAAGCTGCTGCCAAAATCCAAGTGCTTCCAACTCAAAGGAGCCACGCCCACCGGAAGCGGGCCGAGGAAATTGTTGTCATAGGCATCAAGCACCTCCAGCTCTTTTAACCGATGGAACTCCCAGTTCAGACTGCCATTGAACTGATTGTTGGATATGTTTAAGTATTGAAGGCTTGATAGCTTGTGGATTTCAGGCGGGAAACTGCCAGCCAAATTGTTTCCAGAGACTGAAAGATTACGAAGTTTTCCGAGTTCCGTGATTGCTGGAGCATTGGTGGCACCCAGAAATGTTGGAATTAGATATGTCTAGAGAAATTACCCATGTGATGGTATCATCACATTGGACGCCAGTCCAAGAGCAGAGAGACCTGTAGTTTGATACTTTCCAGCTATCCAAACAGGGACGGGGAGCTTCAAAACCTTGCTTCAGGGAAACCAGGATTGAAGCTTGCTTTTTGAGCAGAGATGGGTGATGAGAAGAAACCGAATGGGAAGAAGTAACGGAAACAAGAAGCAGGGAAGACAGGAAGACAAACCTCACATCAGGAGCTGCAGCCATCTAAAACTTTCTAGTTTTACGGAAGGCGGGTTCTGCTTCTGCAACACCCAAATATTATCAAGACTGGAGAAAACCAGAAAACCACTTCAAAGATTAGCATTGAAAGAGAGATCTTGGATGCTGAGACATGGAATTTCCCCTTGGAATTTATCTGCATCTTTCTTCTTTTTCTCTCTCTTCTTTCTTCTTTCCCTGTATGTTTTTGGTTTCATCTTTTACTTTATAAAGAAAAGCAAAAGCATAAAGATGCATTGCCGCAGACCATTTCATCAACCAAAATTCAGAATTTCGTTACTTTTCATGTGAGAGCCATCAGCCCCACATCTTGCTTTCCTAATTTTTGAAACCCTTTGCATCAGAATTTGAAGCTTTGGATGAATGGAGTATAAGAGGAGAACTGCTTCATCCTTAAACCCTCAGTTTTATCTCAATCAAAGGCAAACACCCTTTGACAATTAAAATCTGACTCAATTCCATGATTCTCATATCGACCAATTCCATTTCCAATTCCATGTAATTGGAAATTGCGAGTAATTGGAGTTTGCACTTGGTATACATCATAAGGACTTAAAGTTGAATGCGGAATCAACACTGAAGAATGTGTTTGAAACCTAAAGAGTTAAAATCAGCCGGTCAAACAGGAAGAAAGTTGTGGAATTCAGTAAAGAAAAGGACATAGGCATATTTTGGATGGGTCAATCATCATCGTGACCAGAGACAACAGAATTGGACACTAAAATTACATGATTTCTTGATAAATATTCTAAAAATAGCGGTTGTTCTTATTATGAAAGAGATTTAATTATTATTGAGAGAGTTGTTGTATATAAATATACCAATATAAGAGTAAAAAGATAAAAGCATTGAAACAATAAAAGGACTCCTAAATATACTATGATACAATAAAATGAATCATAAATATACTCCTTTAACATCTCTCAAGACAGGTCACGATACCAATCTTGTTACATAGGAAAATGAGGGGAGGCCGAAAGAGGAATTTGGTGAGGGCATCAGCAAGCTGGTCACCAGCAGAGACATGAGCAACACGCAACCTCGACGACCGAACCGTGTCACGAACAGCGATGATTAACGCAAGGTGTTTCATGCAGGTTGTCAAGATTAGGAGAGAGATAAGTGGCACCAAGGCTATCCGAGAACAGAGTAGCTAGGCGGGGACTGCACTAGGACAAGAAGCTTCGACAACAATGACTTTACCCATTGTAGTTCAGCAGTAGCAGCGTAATGAGTCCTAAACTCATCTATTTTTAGTCCATTTTTCTTGCATTTTTTTACAGTTTATGATTCATTTTAATGCGGAATTATGGAATAATCACCAACTTTGTGTTTTACAAGTTTTGAATGAAAAAGGAACAAATCCAGTAAGAAAAGCAGAAAATTTGCTAAGGCACAAATGTCGCGACATAATTCCAGAATGTTACGACATAATATCATAATGTCGCAACAAAAGCTCAAGGTAACCAGTAGGGCTATATCACAACAAGGAATGATATGTCGCAACAAGACACAGCTGAGCTCAAGTTGGAAGTAAAAAGTGTCGCGACATTTCACAACTTTGTCGTTATATAATATAAAAAGGAATGAATGATAAATGTTGCAACAAAGAAAATTATGTCGCAACATAATGAAGATCAGAAGACAGACTTATGTCGCGACAATGGATTGTTATGTCGCGACAGTATCTAAGAAGTTCCTGAAGAAGAATGTCACGACATAAATTTGCTATGTCATGACATTGATCAAAGCAAATGGCGGTACTGTTATGTCGCGACACAACAAAACTATGTCGTGACATAAAATTTCAGACTAAAGAGACAAGTTAAGACAAGTTGGTCGCAACAAAGGTTTTTATGTTGTGACAAATACTTCAAAGAATGAAAAGATCAAGGCAGGAAATATGTCGCGACATTTTCAAAGTATGTCACGACATAAAGTTCAGAAGTAAGCATAGCAAGGTAAGAAGGCTATGTCGCAGAAGTTATGTCTACAACCGATTCGCCCACAAGAGGGTGTCTTAATCAACAATATTTATAACCTAAATTCCTACCTGTCGTAGTGTAAAGCTAATGCAAAGATAAAGGGCTTTAGGTCGAACTGTGTGATGGTTTTTCTTCAGGCAAATGATTTACGCTGATGTACAATGGTGATTTCACTTTTGATTTGGGTTGTAAAACAAGGTGATTGTTGGTTTGAAAACTACAAACGAAATGAAATAGAATGTAAAGAGACTTGAAGTCTCGCCCAGTTTGAGGTTCTAGGCTGTGGTCCCGGGTCCTTTCTCTGGCTGGGGAGATCGACCTATAGTCATTTCTTTAACCGGGACCTTCGCTTAGCTAGTGAAAACTCGAACCCCAAAAGTGGCTTTGAGATACAAAGATTATTGATCATTCATGTCTCAAAGCGTGAAACTAATTCACCTAACCCGCAGGCTAATAAATGGAAACTGGGCTGTGAGCCTTAGAGGATCTGGGGCAAGTATAATCGACCGAGCTCCTAAAGCTGCTGGCATCGCAATCAAGGTACATCAAAAGGATTTGGGCTCGAGGCAAGATAATGGTGTAATATACCATAATAACTCCACTGCTGAAAACAGAGACAACAATTTACTCAAAACCTTGGCCTAGTGGCCTTCCTCTTCAAGGATGAGGAGATTTAGCCAAGCATCCTCGAAGCCGCCATCCTCAAGGAGTGTTTAGCTAGTGAGCAAGTGAAGGAAAAGGAGAGAAAATCGAGAGAAGAAGAAAAGCTGAAAGTCGAAACTTTCGCGCTAATTTTATCAGACAAAGTCGTTCCAGACAGAGCTTCGACCGAGGCTTAGTATAGTGCCTGTGGTCATGGAAATTACAAAAATGTCTAAACTACGAACAATACAAAAGGGGTAGTTTAGGAAAAAGTAAAAAAGGTGGTGAAATGGAAATCAAAAAATGGAGGCAGAGCAGGTTGTGAAATTTCGCAACCTGCGAAATTCTGCAAGTTGCGAAAATTTGCAACCCTGTAAGATTTCTGCAGTGAGCCATTTTCTTCGCCAGGGCCCCACTTCCTTTCGACTTCGCAGGAGCTGAGTTCTGCTTGATTCTTCGTGGCTGATTGACTGGACACTTTTTGGCCCGATTAACTTGGTAAGAACTACAAAAATAAGCCACAAAACACGATCAATAGTATCGCCGGGACCTTAATGTGCCAATTGGGTTAATTACATTAATTACTACACAAAAAGTGCTCAAAACCTGCAATAAACAGGGCTCAAAATAGCACTTTTTGAGCACTAATCAACAACCACAACAAAAAGCTAAGGGAACTCTATTGCGACATAGAATTTTATTGTTGCAACAAAGATTGAGAAGAAATACATAAATTTATGTTGTGACATAATGAAGAGCCGAAGGCAGAGATATTTGTCATGACAATCGAAGCTGTGTCGCGACATTAATTAAAGAGAAGATCCTATAAGAGAACTGTAGAATGTTGCAACATTTCAAGAATGTCGCGACACAATTAGAGCAAAAGAGTTAATTTATGTCGCGACATTCCAAATTTATGTAGCGACATTCCAAATTTATGTCGCGACATTCCAAATTTATGTTGCAACATAAAGAGCAGCAAGAAGGAAACTTTGTCGCGACAAATCCTTTTTTATGTCGCGACATACCATTTGAGTACTAAGACTGCAAGGCACAAAAGAAATGTCGCAACAAAGCTGTTTATGTCGCGACAATCACAAGAAGAATTCAACTGAGCTCTATCGCTATATTTTCAAACAATGTCGTGACATAATTCCAGAAAAAGGCATGGAAGATTGTCGCGACATAACATTGCAAGCCACGACAAAAAGTTGGAGGACAAAAAAAAACAATGTCGCGACATAATTTTCTATGTCGTGACAAAGACGCCACTTGGGCTAGTTTTTGGGGATCCACAATTTCAGCCTCAAAGTGAGACCCATCATTTGAAAATCTATAAATAGAATCATATAAGGCATTGTGTACAACTTCCACCGAACCAGGAACATCTAGGTAGTTGGAGTCTCCTTTGTATATTATTTTTATTTTATTTATTTTTCATAGATTTAGTTTCAACTTACATTTTAGCTAGTGTTTTCGTGACGGCAATGATCCGGGTTGAAATTGAAGTCGGGTTCATTGTAAAATTTGATTCTCTTTATTATCGGGTTCGAATTCAATGAAACTGAATTTTTCTTAGAGTTCACATTTTATTTTTGCTTGCAATTTCATTGAATTTTTCTGATCAGCTAGTAACTATTATTTGTAAACCAGTTTTGAAAGACTAAGCTCTCCGAATTAACTGACATTAGTTATCATTTCATGCCAACTGGAAAGAATGTCATCGTTAGAACTTTGAATTTAAGTGTAATCGGGTGTTGTTCTCTTTAAAATTAATTGTTTCAATATTAATAACAATCAAATTAAAATGACTTTTTCTTGCTTTGATTTCGAGGCCCTTTGAGTGACACAGAGATGGAGGTTCTTAAGAGTATAGAGCAGTTACTTAGGGTTAGACTAACATTATGGAACTAATGAATTCTAAAAGATTACTCTGATAGATAACTGATTTACTTAGAAACTGACGATTAGTTGGTTGATGTATCAATCTAATTGATTAGAGGTTTCTCCTCTATTTGATTAAATGATCTTGATCCCCGTGTTAGCATAGATCTAATCAAGGGGATAGAGAGTTCAAACAAATTAGTAAGATGAGATACCAATTAGATTAGAGAAGGCTTATATTATCCTGTCTATAAGGGCAATAATTCTTAAATCCTAGGAATAGGGTGTGAAGTACTGATATGACCAAATGATATATGTACAAATTTATGACACCATTACCACAAGACTATATGCTCAACTCCTTAAAGGCACCAAATCCTGTCTGCACTAAAAATAACTCAGATGCTTCCTGCAGAAAATGGATTTGTCAATGAATTCATTAAAGATTTAATTTGGTCTTAATACGCAAGTGCATGTGTCGCATTAGTAATAAAAGTGGACCTATAAGTCCATATATCGTTCTACGTGAGATTGAAAAGAATTAAAATTCAACTACCTTAACTACTAAAAGTTCAATAATTATTTGAACTTTCATTTCATAGAAATTTTAGTAACTAAACTAAGAATTTACTATATAATTTACATTCTAATAAAAGAAAATTTTAAAATCCTAAACATAAAACTGAATCAACTAGATTATTAAGGAAAAGTAGACACCTAGATTTCAATCGATGTGAAATTATCAATTTCTGCATCATAATCTAATTCGATTCTATCATAAATTGGAATCTGAAATTGTCAAGTAAGGTATAGTTTTGGATTTCTTCCTTAACCATACTTTTCACTTATTAGAGAATCATGTTCATTTTCTCAAATTTTTTCTCATCAATTACGAATTCTAATTTCTTATAAGATCTATATAACCCAAAATACCCTAAATTTTTTTATAATTTTATTATTTAGTATAATTGAGTTTATCTCTAGGTATTTTCCTAGAATTGTTAAATGAATGTTGATTAAATTATTATATGGTTAAAAAAAGCCAAATGCAAATATTAAATGCCAAAATGAGAAATTAATTGAACCCTAAATAAACCCAAGTGAAAATGGCAAAATTGGAATCAGAAATAAGGACCTAAGGGATCATGTTAGATGTAAGAAGTGTCCAAAGTGATTAATGAGAATTTAAATGCAAATAGACAAATAGTGGGCAAGCTACAATTAGGAAAATTTAAACCAAAATGGATTTTTAAAGAAGGCTAAACAAGTCTTATGTGACATGGGATATTAAGACCAAAAGTGGTCTCAGTTCATTTTGAGTAAAAAAGGTTTTGAGAGAGAGAGGAAGGAGAGCTAGGGCTTTCAAAGTGAGGGAGGTTGTGATTCGTGCTCCATTAAAGCAAGAGTCAGCAGACTGCTGAAGAAGAAAGCTTGACATTGAAGATTGAAAGGGATTTAAGGTAAGAAAAACCAAACCCTAAACCCCTTTTTACTTGTGTTTGGGTTTAATAAAAACCAAAATGTGGTATAAAAGTGTTCTTGGATGGTTTTAGTTTAGTTTGAGATTGTTTTGCATTGTTTATATTGGTTTGGATTGGTTTGGAGGAGCGTTTGTAAAAAGGGAAAACGTTGGGTTTTAAAAGGAAATGTTGTCAAATTTTTTTCAAGACCCCGTTTTGCTGCTATAGATTAAGTTATAATCATCCAAATGAAGTGATTCTAATTGATAAAGAACCAATAGATAGGTATACAAATGTATAAAAGAGACCAGGAAAAAAATTGTAGCCTAAGGCCCCAAATACGGGATTGGGGCAGAGCCTGCAGCTCACTTTAAGTTATGCCTGCTTTGGGTATTGTTATAGTGTTTTTGCCATAAGTCGAGTTTCACTTATCCAAATTGAGTGATTCAAAATTATGGGTAAAATAGACTTCTATGGAAATAATGTATTTGAAGTAAGTGTAAGCAAATTCTAACCTCAAAGTGCCCAGAAATTTTTCAAAGTGGAGCTATGTAAGTAGAACACTCGATTCTACTTTGTAAATTGAGTATTTGGATGTAAATGCAATAATCCTGAGTTTTGGTCATCCAAATTGGATGATTCCAGTTGGATAAGAAGCCCAGAACCATAGCTTCCAAATTATAGAAGGAACCATTACTAATTTATGGAGTTAAGACCCCAAAATTGGGAATACAAGAGGGAAATAGAGTGAGTTGGGCATACTAACTAGCTGGCGGCCTTAAAATGTCTTAACATGAGTTTGATGATCCAAAATGAGATGATTCAAATTCCTACTAAAACTAGACTGAGAGCTAAAATTTTCTTGGAAGGAAGCATGAGCAAATTATGGCCTATGTGTCCCCATAAAATTTTTCAAGTGAAGGGGTATCAGGTAGACATAAACCCTAACAAAAAACTCTTAGAATAACCTACTAATATGTGATTGTCATTGTATTTGAATAGGGGCTGACGAGGAGGAAAGCCCGCATTGAAGTCAAGATTCCGAAGATCAGAATCAAAGCGACGATTTTGGTTTGTTCTATCTTCTCCTATTCTCGTTTCAAGATTTGAACTATTTGTTCTAAATGCATAAGAAAAGCATATTGAATTGTTTTAATTGATTCAAGAAACTGACAGAAAATGTTGCAAAATGAAAATTGTGCTGAGTATTGAAATGAACCGCGATACAAAATGTACATATTGTAGTGTATGTTGCTATAAAAGACTTGAACACCCTAATTGAATGTTAAATCAGTTGACTAGAGTGAAGGATAGATTGGTATACCCAATAAAATCAAAATAGCGCACGCAAATGATTGTATTGATGTGTCACTCCGATCAGCAGCCCAGCGGGACTATATCGATAGTGTTCACTAATTGATTTTTTTATAACCAACAAATAATTCAAATGAGGACCATACTTGTTATAAAACCGTTTTTATACTCCATTCCTCATAATTTATAGAGAGACCGTGTTTGTGATTCCGATATCCCGTGATATCGAAAAAACATAGGTTAAATTTGTTAAGGGCATAACTGAATTGAATTGATTTGAGATTGTGACAAATTTGAATTGAAAAGCATGATTGCGAATTGAAATGAAAAGAGTATTGTGAAATGCATGATTTGATTATCAATGACTTATTGCATATGGAAGAGTGTATTTGGATTTGATCAATGAACCATAAATGATTGTATATGAAATAAGTATATGTATTGTATTGACATTGATCATCCAAAAAGATCTGAAAGTTTGTTTAGTAAAACTGCATGATTTGATTTAAACTGAAATCGAGAATGAAATTATATAGAACCACTAAGCATAAAATGCTTAACGTGTAGTTTTATCTATGCGCAGGTACCGATTGAATAGAAGCAAAAAGCAAGATCGAGGAGCATCGAGTCATAAAGAAAGAATTGCAGAGTATGTTCCGACATATGCATTCACCCCATATCTCTTTTTGAACATTGATATTTTGTTAAAACAATTTCAACTCTGAATATCTATTTTGTAAATCATTTGAAAAGGCTTGATATGCCTTTATAGTAATTGTACTTTTGCATGAATGAAATGAAATGGGCTTACTCCCTTAAAATACTTCTCGCATATTTGAAAAGGATTTTATGTCAACCAAGTGCAATCTACAAAGTAGGCTTTTTATAAATAATTTTGATAAGGTGATTGAGTGACATTGTGAGCAACCCAATTTCTGGGTTGACCACAAACGGTTGCATTGGGAAAGGGGTGCTACATTTTATAGTGGTATCAGAGCTTAGGTTTAGGCATTTCTAGAAAAAGGGCCTAAACGATGTTATAAAAAGATTTTGAAAATGGTATTTGACATACATTGCATTTGCATATAAAGGATGACATGACTTCCCGACGCGATCTTGATAGATCTTAATGGGAGCCAAACATGAGGGTATAAGTCCCCAGGGTCTAGGGGTGACCAAGGGAGAGTGTATAGAGATTGTCCCATTAAAATAAGAGAATATGAATTTATGGGAGACTTGATAGAGTTATCCTTCAGAGAATTTGATTTTGATATTAGAATGGACCGGTCATTCCGACACTGGCCGAGCACATCGAATGAAAAGAGTGACCTTAAGGACACCGAATGACGATGAGGTTATTTTCATTGGCGAGAGGTCGAATCACCTCTCTAATGTAATATCCACCGCCACTACGAGAAAAATGGTGAGGAAAGGATGTGAAGCCTACTTGGCTTATGTGATTGATACGGTAAAGGCAAGGCCTAGTGTATCCGATATCCCTAATCGCAGTGACTTTTCCTGACATGTGTTTCCCAAGAGTCACAGGATTGCTCCACATGCAGATTGAGTTTGCCACTGACGCTAAAAATTCGTGTGCCATACCTAAGTGATGAGCTTAAAAGTCATCTATTTTTAATCCATTTTATGTTTGATTTTCATCCTCGAAAAGGAATACTAATACGTTAAATACAAGAACTCACCAATTTGTTATTAGCGTGGAGGAAAGAAAGAAGAAAAAGCAGAAAATGCAAGAATTGGTGGAGTAAAAATGCAATAAAGGCAAGGGCGTGAATGAAAACAACCTGGTTAACTAATGCTGCGCTGAGTTTTTCAGATAATTTCAAATGACTCGCAACTCTTTCAACAGTTCAGCCCCCTCTTCACCGGTTTCGATGACCCCCTTTTCATTTCTGCTTTGTTGTGCTCAACACGCTTTCTATAGAATGAAAACTGTCGCATGGACAATCAAAGTAGTCATCTTCAATATACCGGGAATTTATCTCTTTCATTGATAAAAAATTCTACATTACAATCATTAGAAACATCAGGTTGCTGTAGGAAGCGTACATCATCAACTACATTGCAATTTTCTCTGTCTATGTCTATATTCTGTACAAATTTATAGAACAGAGTTACATCCATTACACTGTACCGAATGGCTCCAACAGAGTTAAAAGAATTGAAGCTTCAATTGCAAGAACTGCTAGAAAAAGGGTTTATTAGACCAAGTGTATCACTGTGGGGAGCTCCCGTGCTTTTTGTTAAGAAGAAAGATGGTACACTTCAGCTATGTATTGATTATAGACAACTGAACAAGTCGACCAGAAGAATAAATAAGTATCCGTTACCTGCATCGATGATTTGTTCAATTAACCGGAAGATGCAAGTATTCAAGATTGATCATGACGAAAATCACGCTTGAGAATTAAAGATGTGATGGCATAAACGGCGTTTAGAACTGATAAGGACATTATGATTCCTTTGCACGTCAGCTATTCGACAAACGCTCCAAATGAATTTCTCACGGACCTAAATGAATCGTGCTTTCCTAATCGTATGTGGATTAGTTTGTCGAAAGTTCATGACGACATTGCGGTCTTCAAAATACATTGGGAAAATCACGACACACACCTTGAGAGGTTAGAGACTTTGAGAAAAGCAACTGTAGGCGAAACCGAGTGTCATGGAATTTCGTTGAATGAAGTATCCTTTCAGTACATCAGACAAAGAAGGAACTGGGAAAGGGATCCAAAGAAAATAGAAGTGGTTGTTGAATGGGAAGCCACCAAGAAATGTTATGTATGCGTAGTTTCAGTGGACCTATGTGTTACTACAGAAAGATTTGTTAAGGGGAGCTTTGAAGGAGGTAAATCTTAATGACGAGACCGTCTTAAAATGTGGAATTTGAAATGGGGGTGAAGAATGTTAAAGAAGTTTTGATAAGCTGAAAGCATTCTTAACCGAGGTTCTGGCTCTTACTCAATCGACCTGCGGTAAGGAATATGTGATCTTTAGTGAAGCTTCACTAAATGGACTTAGATGCGCCCTAATGTGTGCATAGGGTAGGGTGAGAGTTTATGCTTCAAGACGCTTAGCTACATGAAAAGAACTAATTCCCACCCATGATCCGGAATTACCGCACTGTTTTTGCTTTGAAAATTTGAGACACTACTTTTCGTGAGAAAAGTGCTTCATTTAATAATCGATCATAAGAGTCTGAAGCATTCGTCGCAACGAGCTAACTCAGACAAATCCGGAGATGGATGGAATTGATAAAAGATTATGACTATGTGATTAATTATCACCCAGGAAAGGCTAATGTAGTGGTCGACGCTTTGAGGAGAAAGACAATGCAAATGCTTCGAAGGCCAATGTCATTTGTCGCTGACAAACGATGGTACAAAGAGGTGGATGTAATTGATAATGACCGAGTTTTATGAACTGAGTGCTGTGAGGCACAAAACAAAGATGAGAAAATTGCTACTATAGCAAGTTAGATTGGAAATGGTAAAGAAAACTGAAGTTTACAAGAATTAAGATGGGGCTTTGTATTATAAAGATAGTGGTTTGTAAAATCTGATGATAATGATTTGAGGAAAGCCATACTTGAAGAGGCACATAGTGGATCTTTTGCTATCCATCCCGGTAGCACAAAGATGTATCAAGATTTGAAAATGTCATTTTGGTGGTCTGGAATGAAAAGAGATGTATCAGAGTTTGTAACCAAGTGTTTGGTTTGCCAAAGAGTAAAGGCAGAGCATCAAGTTCCTTCGGGATTATGGCAGCCTCATTAGAATACGGAGTGGAAATGGAATCAATTACTCAAGTGGATTTTGTAGTTGGGTTACCATTGACAGGGAGAAAGCATGACTCAGTTTGGGTCGTAGTGGACCGATCAACCAATTCAGCTCACTTCCTGCCAGTGAGAACCGACTATTCACTTAACAAGCTAGCAGAGTTGTATATCAAGGAAATAGTTCGATTGCATGGGATTCCAATATCCATTATTTTAGACCGAGATCCGAGGTTTACTTTTAGATTTTGGGGAAAATTGCAAGAGGCTTTAGGCACTCGACTGAATTTCAACACAACGTTCCACCCATTGCATCTGGATGACAATCGAAGAGTGATTCCAGACACAACACATGTTAAGGAATTTCAGGTGATCGACCATGAGGGTAGGGGTTGGCATAGACATTCCTTAGTTGAATCTAGGTATTACCAACAGCTTTCCAATCAATATCGAATGGTGCCTACGAGGCTTTATATGGAAGAAAATGCAGAACATCGTTGTGTTGGACGGAATTGAGCGAAAAGAAAGTGATTGGCCCCGACTTGATACAAGAGACTGAAGAAAAAGTGAAAATGATTAAAGGAAGATTGAAGGTGTCACCGAGCAGACGTAAATCATATGCCTATATGAAAGAAAATATATTCGATATGAGACGGTGAAAAGGTTTTGAAAAATTGGAAGAAGGTGATGAGATCTGGGGAAAAGGCGTGTCGAGTCTTAGATTTATCGCCCTTGCGAAGTGATTGGAAAGTGGGTCCAAAGTACATACAAATAGACATTACCTTTGGATTTGGAAAAGATCCATAATGTTTTCCATGTCTCAATGATAAGGAGGTATAGATCAGACTCGTCACATGTAGTATCTTCGGAGACAATTGAGTCGAGACCGATTGACTTCCATGAGGAAGAGCCAAAGTGGGAGATCTGGCTCGAGAAGTGAAAGAATTATGAACAAGAAGATTTCGTTAGTCGTGCGCTATGGAGAAACCATAAGATCAAGAAGCCACTTAGAAAGTGAAGAAACTATGAAAGAAGATCCGTAACTGTTTGATTAAGGTAAATTTTGAGGATGAAATTTCTTGCTGGGAGGAGTTGAGAATGCCCCAAAATAATTCTATAATTTTTTTTATAATATTATATATTCGTAAATTGAGCCAACTCGTATTTTTCGGGAATCATAAATGAATTTTGATTAAATTATTATATGGCTAAAATCCAAATGCAAATATTAAATGCTAAAATGAGAAATTAATTGAACCCGGAAATAAACCCAAGTGAAAAGGGCAAAAATTGAAATTGTGAAATAAGGACCTAAGGGTCATAAGTTAGAAAGAAGAAGTGTCTAAGTGTGATTAATGAGAATTTTAATGCAAATAGAGACAAATAGTGGGCAAGCTTAGCAATTAGAAGAACTTAAACCCAAAATGGATTTTTAAAGAAGGTCAACATAATCTTATAGACACGTGGGATATTTAAGACCAAAAGTGGTCTCGAAGCTCATTTTGAGCAAATGGCTTGAGAGAGAGAGGAAGTGGAGATAGGCTTGCAAAGGAGGAGGTTGTGATTCGTGCCCATTAAAGCAAGAGTTTAAGAGATCAAGTTAAAGAAGAAAGTTTGGGCATGAAGATTGAAAGGGATTTATAAGAAAAACCAAACCCCAACCCCCTTCTACTTGTGCCTGGGTTTAATAAAACCCCAAATGTGGTGTTAAAAGTGTTCTTGGATGGTTTTAGTCTGGGTTTGAGATTGTTTTGCATTATTTGGATTGGTTTGGAGGAGCGTTTGTAAAAAGGAAAACTTGGTTTTCAAAGGAAATGTCACAAAATTCTCATAACACCCTTGTTCTCCCAGCTCATTGATATTTCTGTTATAATCATCCAAATGAAGTGATTATAATTGGTAAAGAACCATAAGAGATAGGTCTACAAATTTATAAAAGAGACTAGGAACAAATTTTAGTTCTAAGGCTCCTAAATATGAGACTAAAGGTGAGCTCGGGTAGCTCACGAGTTATGCTCTGTTTTGGGTATTGTTATAGTGTTTTGGCCATAAGTTGAGTTTCACTTATCCAAATTGAGTGATTCAAAATTATGGGTAAAATAGACTTCTATGGAAATAATGTACTTGAAGGAAGTGTAAGCAAATTCTAACCTCAAAGTGCCCAGAAATTTTTCAAAGTGGAGTTATGTGTAAGAACACTCTGATTATACTTTGCAAATTGGAGTAGTCTGGATGTAAAATGCAATAACTTGAGTTTTGGTCATCCAAATTGGATGATTCCAGTTGGATAAGAAGCCTTAGAACCATAGATTCAAATTAGCAGAAGGAACCAGTCACCACTTATTGAAGCAAGACCAAATTGGGAATAATAGTAGAAATAGAGCGAAGGCATATTAACCTATTTTATATTAAATGCCTTAACATGAGTTTGGATGATCCAAATGAGATGATTCAAATTCCTACTAAAACTAGACTCATAGAGCTAAAATTTTCTTGAAGGAAGCATGAGCAAATTATGGCTCATGTGTCCCCAGAAAATTTTTCAAGTGAATGGGTATCGGGTAGACATAAACCCTGACCAAAAACTCTTGGGAATAACCTTACCAATACGTGATTGTCATCAGATTTGAATAGGGGTCGACGAGAGGAAAGCCCGCATCAAGTCAAGATTCAAGATCGGAATCAAAGCCACGATTTTGGTTTGTCTTCTATCTTCTCCTATTCTCGTTTCAAGATTTGGAAACTATTTGTTCTAAATGCAAAAGAAAAACATATCAATTGTTTTAATTGATTTGAAGAAATTGATTAGAAATGTTTGGTAAATGGAAATTGCAGAGTATTGAAAATGAATCGCTTATACAAATATACATATTGTACCGTATGTTGCTATAAAAGATTTGAACGCCCTAATCAACGTTAACCGCTTAGTTCGTATGAAGGATAGATCTGCATACCCTGGGGTGGGGTCAAAATGCTAGCATCAAGGGAACGAATTGTATTGATGTGTCACTCCGATCATTAGCCCAGCGGGACCGTATTGGTAGTCTTCACTAATTGATTTTTTTTTTTTATAACTACCAGCAGCCCAAGAGACTGCAGATCGTTATAAAACTATTTTTATATTACTCGCAGCCCCAACTGACCGTGCTATTGATTTTGATATCCCATATCGGTAAAAACATAAGCTTAAATTTCATACAGAACCGAATTGAATTGATTCAGATCGTGACAAATTGGAATTGGAAAAGCATGATTGCGAATTGAAATGAAAGAGTATTGTGAAATGCATGATTTGGATTATCAATGACTTATTACATGTGGGAAGAGTATTTGGATTTGATCAATGAACCATAATTACTATATTAAATAAGTATATGTATTGTATCACATAGATCATCCAAAAAGATCCGAAAGTTTGTTTAGTAAAAACTGCATTGATTTGATTTAAATCAAACCGAGAATGGAATAGAGGAAACTACTCAAGCACAGAAAAAATACATGTAGTTTTATCTATACGTGTACCAATCAACAGAGCAAAAAGCAAGATCAAGGAGCATCGAGTGATAAAGAAAGAATTAAGTGAAAGTATGTTCGACATATGATTCACCCCGTATCTCTTTTGAACATTGATATTATTTGTAAAACAATTTCAACTTCAATATCTATTTTGTAAATCATTTGAAAAGGCTTGATATGCCTTTATAGTAATCAGATTTTCGCATGAATGAAATGAATGGGCTTTATCTCTTTTAAAACGCTTCCGCATATTTGAAAAGAATTTATGCCAACTGAAGAGTAACGCTATATGTGTTTTTGATAAATGATTTGATAAGGTAATTGAGTGACAAGAGAGCAACCCGACTCCTGGTCAACCTCCAAACTGGCAGGCTTCGAGAAAGTGGTGCTACACCCAGTATTTTTCTTTTCAATACTTCATACTCCATTTCTTATGATTGTAGATTTCTTCCTTCCAAGATATGGTTTACAAGGTATTTCTACAAGGATGTCGATATCTCATCCTCGGGATCTTATGAGTTCCTTCTTGGTTAGATCTTAAGCTAACACAGATCAAGATCATTCCCTTCTAGACCTAGAGAGATTCCACTGATTAAATTGGATAGATCACTTAACTAATTCTCAAACCATGAGTAAATTGATGATTTATCTGGCACTTTTAAGAGCTCACGTTTTTCAATATAAGTCTAGTATACCCTCAAGCAAATGCTCATGCTCGTGGAATCTCCATCTATGTGTCACTCGCAGGGCCTCCGAAATCGGGATCCAAAATTCTTTTATGGTATTAGTTAATAATACTGGGAACAATTCACTTCATGAACATCACCATTCAAATAAATTAAGATTCAACCTAGGAAATTTCTTTCTTAATCAGGTATAAAATACCATAACTAACATCGATCTAAATAAAGTCAAAGTTTCTCGAACTGGATCACAAAGGAACACCGAACATTACTACAAAATTCCACATAACCCAGAATCAACTAAAGAAATGAATCGCAAATACGGATTTCATTGATTTAAACAAGAATTCGAAATGACTTTCAACAATTTAATTCAACTTCTAAACTTCTGAAAAATTCACTGTTTCTGATCCAAAAATCAAAATAAAATTCTACGCTAAATCTAGTCTACAAAGAAAATAAAATAAAGAAAAAAAAATACAAGAAAAATATAATACAAAAGAGTCCTCAGCTCCCCAGATGCCCTCGTTTTCCCTTGACTATCCTCTCCTACTTTCCTCAAATTGTTTCTATTTATAGGGGCCCAGAAGTTTGGGCCCTAAATTCAAGGCTACATTATGGATCCCCAAAATTCTAGCCCAGATTGCATTCTCTATTGAAACTTGGAAGTTTTGTCTTGACATAGTTTTAAATCTTTCATCATGTCTTGTTAGCATGCATTCGTCACGCTAATTGCTCCTACAGCGCTTCCTTCGATTCCTATCATGATCGAAAGCCTTGGTCGTGATGTAGTTTCTTGGCTCTTTTAAATAACTGTCATGTCTTTCGTTATAACCGTCGGCGTCGCGACAATCTTATGTGTGTGGTTCGAATAGTTGCGTCGCACATCGACAATTTCATATGACTGAAGTTTCTATGCAGCCTTCTTCCAAATTGGTGTCACGACCAGCTTTTATGGCCATAAGATTCGCTTCGTTCTGCGTGCAACATTGTTTCTGTATTGTCGTAATTTTTGTCGAACCTAGAAAGTCGGTCGCGATGCAGTTTTGTCGCCACTTTACTTGGTTTCGTCAGGTTCTTCATTTTGATGTTAAAGTACATGGCCTCTTAGTGTTGTCGATGTTTTACCGCCGGCCCGCTTGTTATGTCGCTACGTGACTTCGTATTCAACTGGCCTCGCCGCGACTCCGCCTGTTATGCCGCAACTGCATTTTCTTCCTTGTGTTGAATCTCGTCAGACATAGAAAAGTACGTCAGACCTCGCTTATTCAGGTTCGGGCCATTCGGTACACAACCTTAAAACCCTCGCCGCGACATCGAAACATCTCTTCTTTAAAGTGATACAAACATTGGATTCTTTTTGCGAACTGCATCGCTTCACTAAGTAAGCATCACATGTCGCAACTTTGTTTGTCTGTCACAACTAGAGTTTCTTCTTCTTTCAGCGTCGCGACATACATCACCTTGTTACGACAAAACTTCTTCTTTCAGTGTCGCGACATTCATTACCTTGTCGCGACATAAACTTCTTCTTTTAGTGTCGCGACATACATTACCTTGTTGCGACAAAGGTATTTTTCGAAGCTCTTCTTATGTCTCCACAAGCTTTCCATGTTGCAATATCAAAGGTCGTGACGTAAGAGGACTTCCGTCAAGAGGAGATTCACTTCTTTCATTACGCCGCGAACATAAACTTATCTGTCGTAGTATTCTTCCTATATTGCTCTTTAACTTCTTATCGTGACAGAAGATCCCTTATCACGATAGAATTTCTACCTTCTTCCTGTTTCGTTTGTCGTGACAGGAGCTTCTTTGTCGCGACAATCTCTTCCTTGTGTTGACATCCTGCTGAAAACTTTGTCGCAACATAAACTTTCTTTGTCTCAGCTGACTTGTTATATTCTTCCCATTTTCTGTCACGACACGCTATCTTTTGTCACGACATGACTCATTTGTAAATATTTAGGCTTGTGTTAAGTGGCAAAGGAAATATCATAGACCGAGTTCTCATATTTGCTTGGAAGTTTGCTGGAGACATGCAAAACTCGCTATGGCTGCAGACTCCGCCGCAATCGCTCTTTTTCTTCTTCATTGAATTTTTTCCTTTTTGAATTAAAACTTGCAAAACACATAGTTGGTAAATATTCCATAATTAGGCATTAAAATAGATATGAAGATACTAAAAATAAGCCAGAAAAATGGATTAAAAATAGATGAGTTTAAGACTCATCAAATTCCCCTAAACTTAAAGTTTTGCTTATCCCCAAGCAAAGATAAGAAAATTTTGTTTGTCCTCAAACAATTTAGCTTTATTTTTAGGGACATTTTTCTGTTTTCTACTGCAATCCTTTTTTAATCCGCAACTTGAATTGAAATTAGTTAGTTGTAGCATGGTTTCAAATTTAGTTTTCAATTCAAAATTAGGAAAATTTTCACTATTTGTCACAAAACAAACTAATGATTTAAAATGCAAACAATTCACCACCAATCATGATCCGTGAGTGTGTGATGGTCTTCTTTTCCCTTCCTCCTGGCAAAATTAGCTAATCTTCCGGGCTTTATGTCAGCTATAAAGCAAAATTAGTTCTCTAAGTCCCATTTGCTTGTTTTTCATATTAGTCTCCACTAATGTAGGCAAGTACAACCTTCAAGATCAATTAGGTCTTTAGACTTGTAAAGTTTGGCTTGGGTAATTGAGTGGATAATTGGAGAATTTAGCTAGTACCAATCTAGATTCCAATCTTCAAATTTTGCATCTTTGCCTCTATCCTTCATCAATTTCTTTCCTATTGATTCGCTAAAATCGTAGCATGCATGTAGAGATTCGTGCCTAATAAAAATATTTATAAACCCAACCTCTACTACCGTAGCATAGCTATCATAGATAGTGGCTCTAGGGTCGAACACGGTGATGGGTTTTCTTCGTGTTGGTAACTAACAGTTGATTCAAAATGGTGATTTCACTTTAGATTTTTGGTTTTTCATAAAAATAGTGGGGTTAAAGATTTGAAGACTACAACTAAAATGTAATAAAATGTAAAAACTCCTTGAAGCCTCGGGCCACTGGGTTTGAGGTTCTAGTGCAACTGAGAGGTCCTCGAGTCCTTTTCCTTGCGTTGGGGAGAATGACCTATAGTCATTTCCCGAATCGGATCTTCATTTCTAGCAAGTAAAACCAAACCCTACGTTTTCCTCTTGAGATATAGCATTTTGTCATTAATGTTTCAAGACAAGAAGGCTGATCCTTTTGGAACCACCCTAAGGACAAATAAATGGAAACTAAAGAGCGCATCATGATCAGCAATAAACATCCACCCGAACCCTAAAAGACGTTGGCACCGTCAATCAGATACATCAAAAAGGATTTAGTTTCCGCAGTGAGAGATAGAGGCATAATGACTATAACTACGTGCGTTAAAAACAAGAGGGACCAGCTTTACCTCAAAACTCAGCCCAAAGAGCTCTCTACTCTTCAAGGATGGGAAAGGGGTTTAGCCAACCATCCTCCGAGTTGTCATTCCTGTGGGGGTGTTCGCAAGCGAGAAAGTGAGAGAAAACGAGGGAAAATGAGAGAGAAGGAAAACAAAGTGAGAGTCGAAGCTTCGCGCCAAAATTTATTGCATAAAAGTGATTGTTCATATTAAACTCTTGACTGAGCCTTATACCGCTTCAACAAGGGAAATTAAGAAAAATGTCCGAACTAATAAAAATACATAAAGGGTAGTTTAGGGAAAAGTTACAAAAATGTGGTAAAAAAATGGGGTCAGGATATTATGTGAGAGGAGGTTGTGAAAATTTAAAGTAACCCGCGAACTTACAGTGGACCCACTCTTTCTATTTTCGCCCACTTTCCTTATGGCTTTTGACCCAAATCTCGAGTTCAATGATTCTTTAATGAGTCGACTCAACAATTTGGCGAGTTTAACTTGCATAAACTACAAAAATAGCCACAAAATGCGATTAGTAGTAAAGCTGTGACCTTAATGTGATACCAGGTTAATTGCTGATTAAGACAAAAAAAAGTGCTCAAACCTCGCAATAAATAGGCTCAAACAGCAATTTGCTCAGTACTAATCACCTACTAATGTCAAAAAAGAAATATTCCCCCAAACTTGATCTTGATGCATCATATTGCATACTCTCATCTTGGTATTTTTATTTTCCACCATCATACTTATCAATTCAGTCCCTTTAGATAGTCCTTGCTTTTTTCTTTACTTGTCGCATTTTTAGAATAGTGCAATGTCTTGTCTTTTAGGCTTTCTACCACTTTAGAGAACTTTGGGTTAGTCGTCCTATACTGGGGCTGGTATTAGGGGTACTAGGTGTTGAAATGTCTTCTATGAACTTAATTGTTCAAGAGAGGAAGGCCATAAGACAAAACTTATTCCAATTTGACAATTTACAACCTTTGGGACTTTCTCTCGCATTCTTTCTTTCCTTCAATTGTTCTCTTCTTTTTCCATCCTTCATTCTTGTTTTTCATTTCAAATCAAATAATATTTCCCCAATCTTGTCCTTTTTTGCATTTTGAAGTTCTTGTACTGAAACTTGGGTAATAAAGAGTTCTTTACTGTAGGATTAGAATGAAGGAAGGGTTTGAGGCTTCTAATTGTTGTTTTAATGAAGAAATTAGGACGTCAGCCACTGAACTAGAGTATGCATATGCATATTGGCGAGGGTAGGCTTGGAAAGGCTCAAACTTCCATAGATGGCCTATATCACTCCTATTAATGGTGCAGTTTGTGATTTTCGCTTGACTAATAATCTAACAAGTTCTGTGACATCGACTATTTGATCAGGATCAACCCAAAGATGTCCCTAATCTTTCTGCCAATTTGTTAAGGACTCACTAATTTACGTGTATTGTTTTTCAGATTTTTAATGACCTTACCGCTTACACAAATACCTCAAAATCCTTATTTGTTCTTTCTATCGAGTACATCTTCCCAAATCCGAACATTCAACTTCATTCTAGCCAATCCTGCAACTCCTTTCCGCTTTAATGAAACCTACCATACTTAAGTACATTTATTGTTGGACTCTTCAGAAGCAGCGGTGACAATTCAACATATTTCATTTCTTTAATTGTAAATAAACCAAGAATGACGTCAACAACTTGATTCAATCAATTCAATGCATCCCAACAATTCACAGCTTCCACCAAACCCATTGTTCACATCATACTCTTTCATTTATTTAAAACAAAAACACAATCTATAGTGCAAATAACACAAGACTCAAAGGATTTCACACAAAATCATTTAGTAATTGGTTTTGAGCTTTTATTAAGAGGAATGATTACAAATTTTGTTTGGAGAGAAAACATAATACAACAAGGGTTCATCTTCTTTTGTAGGATTTGGAAGTTTTCAGGTTTGGAGGTTCAAGGTTAAAGCCAGCCAGAGGATTGAAACTTAGGAATGGGAGATGCGCTAGACTTTTCGCTGGTGGTTTTCCTAATAAGAGGCACCACAGACTCGATCAGGTGACCAAAATGTGATCTTGACTACTACCTAGGTTATTCACGATCCTTCAAGTTCAAAGAGTACATCAGGTATGTTCACTAAATTTAATTCATTTTGGTCTGCACTCATCATTCCATAATTTATGCCTGTAATTATTATCCATCTCAGCTCTTTGTCCTCTTTCTCCATGAGCTTTCTCGATTAGTGCCCAAATAGTGCTATTTTGAACCCCGTTTATTAGAGGTTTCGAAAGACTCTTTGTGTACAATCAAACTTAATTAACTATTTGCACATTAAGGTCCCGGTTATACTACTGATCGCATTTTGTGGCTATTTTTGTAGTTTTTGCAAGCTAAACTCGCCAAAATTATTGAGTCAACTCAAGCATAAAGAATCTAAGTTGAACTCAGTATTGCAAATCGAAAATAGAGGAAAGAGGAGCAGAAAACAGAAGAAAATGAGACACTGCAAAATTTTGCAGGGTTGTGAAAAATTTCGTAGCCTGCGAAATTTCGCAGGTTGTGAATTTTCGCAACCTACTTTCCAGATTTTTGACCCAGTCCTTGTTTGACCATTTTTTTTGTAACTTTTCCTAAAATACCCTTCATGTAATAGTGGTATTCCATGTATTTTGGTAATTTTGCTTGTTTTAGGGGCTATATAAGCCCATTTGTATTAACTGTAAAAGGGAGCCTTTTTCTTCTACATCATTAATACAAAGAATAAGCAGGAGTTTTCCCGCTTCTTTTCTTTTCTCTCCTTTTCTTTCACTTTCTCGGCTGCCAAACACCCCTTGCGGATGACAACTCAAGGGATGGTTGGCTAAACTCCTTTTCTCCTTAAAGGGGAGGGCTACGAGGCTGCCATTCGAGAAAACTAATGGTTCTCATGTTTTTAACGCAAGCATTTTTGGCATTTATGTTTCTATCTCTCACCTAGGTTTAAATCCCTTAGATACCTCGACACCAAAGACTTGGCAATCTTTTAGTTCAAGTGGGATGCTTATCGCTAGATCCACCGAGACTCAGCTTAGTTGCATTGATTTGTTAATTGTAGGTGGATTAAGGAGATAAATTTTCACTATTCGGAACATTTATGTTCAATAAATGCTATATTTCAAAAGGAAAATTATTAGAGTTCCGGGCTTTAGCCAAATGGGAACCGGTCGAAATGACTATAGGTCATCCTCCCTAACGCAAGGAAAGGGACTCGAGGACCCCTCAGTTACCTTAGAATCTCATACCTAGTAGCCCGATGCTTCAAGGAGTTCTTTTTCACATTTTACTTCATTTTATTTTTAGTCTGCAAACCATCCACCTCCACTGTTTGTACAACACCCCAAATCCAAACTGAAATTCACCTTTTTAAGCCAACTGTTAGTCACTTACACGAAGAAAACCCATCACTGTGTTTGACCCTAGAGCCACTATACTGCAGTAGCTATGCTACGGCAGTAGAAGGAAATAGGTTTATAAATTTTGTTGATTCTCGACATACCCTACTACAAACACGAATCAAATGGTGTCGTTGTCTAGATGCAGCCCAGTGCAAATGATGAGTCAAGTTGAACTTGGTGATTCTCACCACTCAGCATTGCGAACTTTTATCTCTTCTAATTTTCCCAGCGCCACTACTAGGTTGATTCAATTCTTTATCATTCATATACAATTTTTTTAGCTAACAAGAACTGGGTGTACTTTGTTTTTACTTCATGGTGTTCTATTTTGTCATATAGAGTTTATGCACCCGCTGATAGGAACACAACAGTGCATTAGAAAGAATTAGTGCCCAGGAACTAAGCTGAAGGAGCTTAAACAAAGGATCTGATGGAGCCTCCACTCGAGGAACAGCAGAGCTGGTCAGGGTACAGAGGGAATCCAATGGATATAGGTCCATGAGGGACCACATGCATCCCCAAGGGGAGGCACCCCGCTGCATTAGCTCCCACCGTAGGACATGATTGTCGACCTTACATTGTGCCTCTTACTCCCACTTTCCATGGTACGGAGAGCAGAGCTCCCTACTCACACATCCGGAATTTGAGGAAGTCTCAAGAACATCTTTCAAAGAGGATAAGCTCCACATGGACTGAAGGAGATCAAGTTTTTTCCTTCGACTTCTAAGGATAAGGCCAAGATTGGCTTAACTCTCTAAGGCCGAGGACTATTCGGAATTGGACAGAACAAAGAAGCCGAAGCCTCATGAGTTTAAAAGTCATCTCTTTTAGTACATTTTTCCGTTTGATTTCGGGCTAAAATTGAATAATTAAGGCAATTATGAAGAAACTCACCAATTTATCATTAGTGAAGAAAGCAAGAAAGAAGAAAGAAGAGAAAATTAAAGTGGATAAAATGCAAACGAATGGCAGAGCAAATGAAAGCAACCGGGCTGAGCTACACGGGGCCAGGTCTACATACCCAGCTTTCCAAGTCGTGACATCGGGAAAGTGAAGAATTACGTGTGTCACGACAGGAACACGCCTAGGTAGTCAAGAAGGAGTGTACTAGAGCGATGTCGCGAGCGTAAACTATTAAGTCGCTACATCATCAACAACCATGCGTGGTGTGAAACCTACGCCAAAGATAGGTCATGTCGCGACAAGAAGACCGGGATGTCGCGACACCAAGAACAACCGGGTTACGTGCGTAGACTTAATGTCAGTTTGCACCAAGAGGAGATCAACTGAAGGTTTAATTCATACATGGCGCTGATGTCACGATACATCATGACAACCAAAGGGAAGGGTGGCAGAGACTGGAGCTCCATGTCGCGATAAATATCCCGAAGGTCGACATCAGAACAAACTATCAAGAATCGCAAAGGACTAGAATGGATGTCGCTGGGACAAGGCTATGCGATGTCGCGAAGATCACAAGCGAGCAAACCCAAACCCCGCAAGGGCATAAGATTGGTGTCGTGGACAACCCGAACGACCGCCATAGGAAGTGGTAATCCTTAAGTCGATATCATACAGATGAGTTCATGCACGCGACAAAGAAAAAATCAACAGGACGAATCGAGCAAGAATTTGGCCTGTACCAAATCCACAAAGAAAGTTATATTGGGATTAGGGCCCAATCGGGAAAACCCTATAAATACGCAGCTACCCGTAGCGCAGCTGCCTGAAGGTGATCAAAGGATATCTGGTAGCTTCAGCTTCACTTTATTTTCTTTCTTTTCTTTTTTCTTTTCTTTCTTTCTTTTCTTTTTCGGTTTTAGGTTGTTGTTCATTCAGATTTTTTTACCTTTATTATTTTTCTCTCGCGGGATCTGAATGTTATCATGATTGAAGCCGAATGCAGATCTAATTTTTTCAAATTACTAATTGGAATGCATCAAGTCCGTATTAAATTTCGGGATTCGATTATTTCGCCAATTGGTGCTTATTCTTTACCTTAAGATCGCCTATGATTCAAGAATTGAGGAAACCTGCGCCCATCTGAACCGCTTGATGAGTGCCCAAAACACTCATCTACACTCGCTTCTACATTATTTTCATTTATTTTATAATAATTGATATTTTTGTGGCTAGATCCCATTTTGTGTCCGTGTGGGTTGTTGTGTTTACGGTTAAAAGAACAACTTTGGAAGCGCTGAACAATGAGGAGCAAAGCGTATAAGTGATCATTACCGTGCCGATACGCCGCCACGCCGCTACGCCAGCCAATATCACAGGTCAACGACGTCCCACGCGCACGCCCCACGCCGCGACGCCACCGAAAAGAATACTTGAAAGGCAAAGAGGTCCAAATGTAGTTGATCGTCTTCCAAAACTTGATACGCACTAGTGGGCTTATTGGGTGATCGCATACAAAACCCCATCGGAATGTCCCCACAATGTGACTATATTCCAAACTGATGTCACCTACCTCGAATTAGAAGGCAACAAAATACCAAGAAGTTGAACTCGATTTCAAACTCAAGGAAGAGATTATAATCACCTAATTGGAAGAACTGAGAAATGAAGCTCCATGATACTACCATCTACATGATAAGACAAAGAATGGTACATCAAAGGATCCCATGAAGTAAGTTCATAGGAAAAGTTCATCATTTAATTTCTAGACTGTTATTTCAGGAAGCAAATCCAAATGGGGTGGACCATTGTTATGTCAAGTAATACATTTGGAGCAAGGACATTATGCAGACACTGAGAAAGAATCTCTGAGTAAATGGACAAAGACTCAAGCACTATTTAAGAGAGAGGAAGGAATGAAAGAGTCGACAGATTCTCTAAGAAGGAATTACAAATACAAGTCCACTATGGACTCAAAATCTGAAAGTACCGATGGGAGGCAAACCCATAGGAAACTGAATTTCTAATTTTCTATATGAATTTTAGTTAGAATTCGTGTTGATTTATTAGCAATTAATACAAGACTTTGTTTTAGTTTGATGTAATCAATTCTGTCAGTATTGCAGGTTGCGTGAGCAAAAATGCAAGGAAGGAGGGAAGAGCAATTGCCGGATACTAACAACTCACATGGGAGGAATACAGAAAAGCGGAGCAAATTTTTCTCTTCCCACATAAATTTCCAGAGAAAGTGAATTTAATATATGTATGAATTGTCGTGGTGAAATTGATTAATTTGATGTTGAAGAGTTTAGGAGTAGCTAAGGAATGAAAGATTCTATGAACATCGAGCTTTATACGGGTCGCGATACAAGAGAACTTCCTTTAAAAAGAAGTCGTCGCGACATCATAACACATAGAGAACATATATGTTTTCACAACCAAGGATGGCTTGTCCCAACAAGTACTGAGAAGGTCATGATAAATTAGAAATACCGCCAAAATCGGAAATTTTTAAGGTCATTTCTAATGACAACATCTTGTTTAAGGTGGCATTAAAGCTCGACATGTGGAATGAAAAAAAAAAAAAAAAAAAAAAAAAAACAGCGAAATGCGCCCGCCATACAATCATCAAACAAAGGTAATCCCGCAAAACTCCGAATACTACTGAATCAGAATCTACAATTGAGTACTTTTCCCCAACTTTCATCACTCTTCCATTCCAACCCGTTCATTCTCTCTCCCCTCCGATTCTTAAAACCCCCCGAAACCCTAGGTCCCAAAATCTCTCAGAAACTTTCCCCTTCTTCTCCTCTCAAATGCCGAACCATCAAACCTCAACCCTCAACCAAGAAGAATCTGCATGGAGGAAAAACGCGGCAATCGTAAGAGAATCGGCTGTGAAGAACAAGAATTTGAAAGAACACCCGCCGGGCATCGTAGGGACCACATTTTGAGGAAAGCACTAAAAGGTAAGAAAATAGCGTATGAGAACATCGAAGATTTTGTGTCGAGGAAGCATACTCAAACCGGAGGAAACACTATGCTTCCGGGGAAGGGTTTGTAGCAGAAAAGACGATTCAAAACTTATCGCTCCTTCAAGGAAATGATAAAGAAAAAGAGGTTTGGGAAACCTCTCGCAACACATCAAAGAGCATGGTATGCAAAGCAAAGAGTAAGGAGTTCTACTCAAATTTGGTAGGGAGAAAGGACACATCAGACACGCCGAGGAGTGGGTGCTATAGCAGCTACGTGCCATTAACCAAGTTTATGAAACGGCAGACACAAGCATGGGTCAAAATTCAAAAAGCTCTTGGAAAACCCAGATTTGAAGAAGATTGCGTAAAACTCACCGAATGGGAAGGCTCACCGAGGCAGAGAAAGGAGGACCAAAACCCTAAACAGGGAAGCCCCACCGAGGGAGGCCAAGGTATGGTTCATTTCTAGCCTCTGTTTTCGTTCCAAACTGCACACCCGAGCAATGCTGAGGAACAGGAGGCTACCATGCCATACGCCATTCGAAGGATATAAGATCATAGGGACAACAACAGAGTAATCTGATAATGAGGTACCACGGTGAAAACAAAGAGGAGTGATCCTCACCCAAACATCGCTTACAATCTTGAGTTCAAGGCCGAGCGAGGGGATCGGGAAGCGTGAAGAAGTTCCAATGATGATCACCACTCGTATTGACAGGAGGAGGAAAGGACCAAGAAACCGTGGCAAAGGGGAAAACATTAAAACAGAGAAGAAGTTCAAGAGAAGAAGAAGTGAATTACAAAGCCTCCTGATAAGACACTTCCCATTTGCAGACATCACAGGCGTGATGAAAGAAGCTCAAGAGATTTCTTCCTTTAGCTGCTCTCCCATGCAAGGTGAATATCCAAAGAAAAGGGAGAAAGTTCAGGGGAAACACAAGAGAACCAAAAATCATGGAAATGCTTTCCATGCAAAACAAGATGGAGGCAAGGAAAAGGAGTGGAGGTTGCACAAGAGTTCGTGAGGAAGTCTATGAAAAGAACTAAAAAGAAGAGGATCAAGAATGGGAATAAGAACTGGCGTAGAAGAGAAGAAAGGTTTGTGTTTAGTTGAAAAAAGGAACAGAACTGAAGCAAAGTCAAAAGAAGGAAGAATGTATGGAAGGCGGTACTCCAAAGAAGAAGGAGAAAACTTCGTAAAGGAAATGGAAACAAGGGACAAAGATCCGTTAAAGAAGTCAAGTTCACCCACGAGGCATTCTACAACAATCAAGTTAATGTGAGACAATCACTGGGAATATCAAGGAAAGGGAGGCCAAACAGAAGAGCATGTGCTGAGAACATCAATGGATTTAAATTTTTGGCATGGTCCCCGGGTGGAAAGATTTGAGACAAAGATGGAAGGGAGAGACAAGGTGTTAGATGAAACGATGCATTCAGAGGAAGATGTGGCTAGAGAATCAACTGATCAACAACAACCACAAAATTCTTGGAGGTAATGACAATGGAGAAAACATGAATACACTTGGAATGAGATGATGAACTCGAACAAAAAGGTGGATCTTCTCAATTGAATTGCACAGAAAGTGAGACTGATAAAGAGAAAGCTAAGGGACAGAGGAGAATAGCTAAGATTCCAGACCCACCCCACAATTGACACTCTGACCTAGATCCTCTGTACATCTATACCCGGCAACAAAAGAAAAATAGCCTATCCATTCAAGTTTAAATCACCTTTCTATACCGTAGTTCAACCAAGGTAAAATGAATCTGTAAATAAAATGAGAAACTTTGAATCTGAATTGTCAGGTGCGTGTTATTTTGAATTTGTTGGTTCAATATTGTTGCCGGAAGATGCATGATTAGGGATATTAAAGTAGAAATTAGTTCCGTATCAAAACTTGTGATGTAATGAACTCAATTGATGAAGCTGGGCTAGATTAGGAACAGCTAAAATGTAGAATAAAGGCCAAATAAATACGCTTTTGATTGAAACACAAAGTGCAAAAATTACTTATATCTAATCGATAAGTCCAAATTGAGGAAGGGCAGAATAGAAGGAACAAAAACAATTTTTTGAGTTTAGAAAGGAATAAGAGATCAAACAGTCCGTTGAATACCAATTCATTTAAATACTCATTAACAAAATGAGTCAAGGTACTCCGCTAGTCACAACTCTGCTCAAACCAAATTCTAGAATTTGTTAGGGATTATTGGTTGAGGCGAAATCCTAGGTGATACAATAACAAGAGAGATGATGTGCCATTCTTGGACAAATGAGCCATTCTAACTATCTCAATTTATATGTCACGTACATACCTTGGGCCTGCAATCGAACCAACAAAGTTTTAGTATTTCTTTTTTCTCTAAAAATAATTCAATGGAAACCCCAAATCCATTCTAAGAAATCAATCCTCCAAAGAGAAGAAACCCTATGGATTACCCAATCCAAGGAGGAAGTAAGAAATGGTTCGGGGGAGTATATGTTTTCGAGGAACTCAAAAGAGAATGAAAGAAAGACAAAGATGTAAATGCAATAGAAAAGAACGCGCATAGGATAAGTTTTATCTCAGGGCCTAACTCTTCAACAATTGCTCTAGGGTGTTTCAACACCTAGTACCCTAATGCTATCCGGTATGGGAGCTACTAACCCAAAGTTCGCTAAGAGTGTTAGAAAGCCTAAAAGTTAAAACATTGCACTATCCTTAAATGGTGACAATAGCGAGAAAAATCCCTAGTGAAATGGCAAGTGCAACAGGGGCATACGTCGAATCGAAGAGATCAAAGAGATGTCCCAAACATGAAGCTTAGGGGAGTTTATTAGAGAAACTATAAGAAAGAAAGGGGCGTAAGAAGAGAGAAAGGTCGCAGTAATCTTCACTCCAAAATTCTTCCATCCCCAGCATACCTGCCTAACAATATAAGCCCAAAAACACCTTGACATCTTAGGTTACTTGAATCACCCTACATTAGTGGAGATCAATATGAAAAACAAACTTATGGAATTTAAATATGGGAAACAATCAAACTATGAAGGACTTTAGGGAGTTAATTGACTCAGTATGAAAATGAGAAAGGAAAATAATCATTATTCAACAGATTTAATGACGGAATGTTTTGTAATTACTTCAACAGCTTAGTTTTCAGATACTCATGAAAAGTAGAAATCAACTCGTCCGGATCAAGTAGGATATATGGCAGAAATTACATACCTTGTTTTCAATAAATTGATTACATCGCAGAACTAATCACCAAAATACCTTTTGTTTGAGACAAAACAATTCTTTTTCGGGCTGAGACAAGCAAAACTATGTCAGGAGTTTATTACTTAAGTCATCTTCGTACATTTTTCTCGTTTGATTGGCTAAAATTGAATACCAATATACAGACTATGAAGAAACACAACAATTTACTATTAGTGAAGGAAGCAAGAAAAGAAGAAAAGCAAGAGAAAATGCGCAATAAGTGGATAAAATGCAAATGAATGGCGAGCAGAAATGAAAGCAATCGTCGGTCATCGATGCAATAGGTCTCGCATGTTCAGCTTCCTAAGTCGTGGATCGTGAGCGAAGGGAATTTGATGCGGTGTCACACAGGAAACATAGTTCAGGCAAACAAGAAGGAGCGTAATTAAAGAGTGATACCGCTGCATTAGAACCATAAGTCGCCGACATCATCAACAACCAGTCGCAGAACCCATGCGCAGCGATAAGGTCAAGCGTCGCGAAGAAGATTGATGTCGCGACACCAAGAACAACCAAGCCGTTACAGCAAGAGACTTACCGTCAAGTCGCGGACTCTCGGGTGAGGAGATCAACCAAAGGCTTCAAACTATGAGGCTTTGATGTCACGACATCGCTTATTAACCGTTTCGGCGGCGCAGAGATTCTGCCCATGTCGCGATAACATCCCGATGCTCGACATCGAACACGAAGATCTAGCGACTAGAATGGATGTCGCTGGACAAGCGCTATGATGTCGCGACATCACAAAGCTGATCAACCGGAACCGCGGTGGGCATAAGATTGGTGTCGTGACAACTCGAACGCACTACCAGCGGAAGCGTAACTTAGTTCGATGTCACATGAGTTTGATGTCGCTAATAAAGAAAACTCGAGGGGGACGGAATCGAGCAAAGAATTTGCCCGCTACTCAAATCCACAAACAGTTATATTGGGATTAGGGCCCAACCGGAAACCCTATAATACGCAAATACCTGCAAAGTAAAGCAAGTCGGAGGCGCATCAAAGGAGAGATCCGCAAAATAGCTTCACTTTATTTTCTTTTCTTTTCTTTTCTTTTCTTTCTTTCTTTATTTTCTTATTTTAAGCGATGTTTGGTGTGTCGTATTTTTCGCTTTATTATTTTTCCGTGATCCGAATGCTATCGTTTATTGAAGCTGAATGCGTAATTCAATTTCTTTCACCATTACCTGAATGCATCAAGTCCAGATAAATTTAGGATTCTGATTATTTCTGGCTGAACAGTAGCTATTCTTTTGATTAGAAGGATGTCAGTTTCTGTGGTGATTCAAGAATTGAGGAACCCAAATTCTTCCATCTAGTAAACGTTGTAGTCATAATTGATTCTTTCTCAGAGGTAATTTGCATCATCTTGTTCATTTCACTAATGACCATTTCGACATGGGTTTATTGATTTTGATCGGCACGCCTCATCATACCCGTTAAGAATCAAGGGTCAAGTATCATCAAGGAGGTCCTCCGAGAAAATACAGAAGACAATCCTGAGTAATGTACATTTCTTTGAAGGCATAATTAACCTGCTATTAGGATCCTTTCGCGCTTTGTAAGTTCACTTAGATAAATCCTCTTCTCAATCACTTTGAAATCAAGAACGAGTCGAATCGACTTATCTATTTAAAATGAAGGTAGATTTCACCAATTCGATAGTGAGGTCAACCTCTGTTAGTCAGATCCAATCAAGGAAGCGCCATCTTATTTAATTTCGAGGAAATATAATTTGAAGTCAGGATATCTCGTTTCAATCGATAACTGGGGATAAGGTGCACAAATTCATAAAAATGGGTATGAAGTATTGCAAAAGAAAAATACCCAAATTTTAAGGATGTTCTTAGCAAAGTAGTTATCTCGCTCCTCGTAATTCGAGAGAATCGTGAAGAAGAGATAAATCGAAATGTGGAGCGTGGAGAGATCCACCAGACTACAAATGCCTCGTGATGTGATTTTAAACTTGAGATAATCAAGAAATTAATTCGCAGATGAACTACGGTAGAATTGATCGCTCACTATAGACTGCTTTCTGATGTGTCTTCCTACAGATAACTGCTCAAAGATTCATTTCTTTTGTAGGAATTTATTTTCATTTGTTTCTCAATATCAATGTTCATTTTCCTTTAACTAGTTGATTTTACTTGGCGCTTCGGGCACCCATATCAATTTATGGTCCAAATAGTATTAATTTCTGAGTAGTCAGGGTAGTTGATGAAAATTCTGAGATCTTTGTGGATCGGGATATCCGACTTAAGTCCATTTTATTATTGCTTTCCACTGCACTGTTGGTATTTCGACCAAAACCAATAAAATAAATTGTTCTACTCTAAGAGATTTTTGGTTATGATAGTATGATGTCAACAAGTTGATGGCACTGTTGCCTGGGATTAGTTAATATTCCTTGGGTAATAGTGTCATAAATTTGTTTATGTATTTTGGTCAAATGTTTTACATGATTTTGCCTGGATTAGGACAATAGTCCTTCGTACAAGGTCATAAATTTGTATATATGTTTTGGTTCTAATAACAAATTTAAAGAAAATTTTCTCCACACATAGAACCAACATTCTGAAGAGGTAGATTTACACCTTTGCGTACCTATGAAAATTGAGAAATTCTACCAAGATAGAGGTTGTACTTGAAACCACCAATGTCTGGTCTCACCATGGCTTTGACACATAGATGCTAGTCAATCATTTTTATGAGGAATGTCCCCTATGAAACAATTATTGTGAGACTATGTGTGGAGGGGACTTCATGAGCAAGAATCTTGAAAAAGCCATGGACTTCCTAAACTACGTAGCTGAGACATCTAAAGCTTGGGATGAACCAAACCCAAGAGAAGTAGAGAGGATGAGGCTCACAACCAGCTCGAAGGAAGGCATGTATTCCCTCACAGAGGACATGGAAATGAAGGCAAAGCTATCCACCTTTTCAAGAAGGTTAGAAGAGCTTGAAATGAGAAATCAATATGAGGTGAGCAAAGGGTCGAGACACCCGCGGTCGCTTCTAACCAAATTTTTACTTCATTTGTCGGGCCACCGAGCACCAAGGAGAGCATCATTCAACTATCTTTCCAATGAGGGAGATGATAGTCGAACAAGCCAATGTCATCAATATAAACCACCAGCCAATGCCTCATACAACAACACATATAATCCAATTGGAGGAACCATCCTAACCTCTCCTGGAAACCAAAGCCTCCAGCATATGTACCCCCTGGTGCACAACAACAATATGGTTCTTCATCTCAACCACAACCACCACCATCCTCATCTCTGGTTGAGCAAGCTATAATGAATTTAACAAAGTGGTGGGCAATATTAAGAACAAAGAGCTAGTATACTTTCAAGCTAACCAAAGGATCAATGCAGAAAGCACAATCGTAACAAAAAGATTGAGAACCTGGCGCCTAATCTTGCCCAAAATTTGACAATCAGAATATCTCGATTTAGGTTGACAAACAAGCAATAGCAAGAAAAGGAAAGTTCTCGCATAATGTAACCCAACTTCTAGGGGAGCGATGAAATCGAGTTTTTCCAATGAAGCCAACTTCCAAGATAGATAAAGTCAAAGCAGTGATCACTTTGAGAAGTGGAAAGGAGGTTGAGTAGCCAGTCCCTAAACCAACATAATTGGGTAAAGAGGAAAAGGAAGCTTAACCATAAAAGATTGTGATTAAAGAAGATGCTGAGAAGAAGAGCACACCCCCACCTTTTCCTCAAGCACTAAAAAGCAAGAAGAAGGCCATCAACCAGGCTGAGATTCTATAAGTGCTAAGGCAGGCGAAAGTCAACATCCCCTTGTTAGACATGATCAAACAGGTTCCAACTTATGCAAAATTCTTAAAGGACCTGTGCACAGTGAAGAGAGGGTTAAATGTTGATAAGAAGGCATTCCTTATAGAACAAGTTAGTGTCATTATTCAAAGGTAAGACCTCAAGGAAATACAATCACCCGAGTCAGCCCTACCATCTCGTGAATATCGGGAACTTATGAGAAAAGGCATCAGTAGACTTGGGAGCTTCGTTGTCAACCCGTCCCTTATTTAGTGTACAAGCAGCTTTGGGTTCTGGAGGAGCTTTATTTCCACCACCACTCACATTGTCCCTAGCGCATTGCATCCGTAAAAATCCGTAAGGGCAATCGTGGAGGATGTGGTTGATAAGTGGACAAATTTACTATCTCAGAGATTTTGTTGTGTTTGATACGTAGACAATTACAAAGGGGGAGCGGCCTATAATCCTTGGAAGACCATTCTTAGCTACCTCCACAACATCAATTTCCATAATGGAGTTATGCAACTTATATTCGTAAACATGACTTTAGAACTCAATATCTTCCACTCGGAAAGCAAAGCATGGCGCAACTGAAAAGAGTCCGTAGAGGTTTGCATAATTGGACACTATTTTTGGAGGAACAATGAAAGGAAGAACAATTGCGTGGATGTGCTAATCGAGGAGTTATCTCGATTGTCTCCTAAGACTCCGCAAGGAACCCAAAACTCGTGGTAATCGGTGCATAATGGGTCATGGAGAAAAAAAAAGTGAAGAAATTTTACCATCGATTGAGGAAGGAACCACTGAGCCTCAAAAGTTGGATCTCAAACCCCTACATGTGGAATTAAAGTATGCATACTTAGAAGAAAATTAGCAATGTCCAGTTGTTATATCCTCCCTGGTCAATGCTTCACAGAAAACAAATTACATCCTCAAGGAGAACAAGAAGCATTGCGGAAAATTTCGATTTGAAGGGAACAGCCTCATTTGCACACTATTTAGAAGAAGAAGCGAGATCACGTGAAGCCACGGCTGAATCCTCACACGCAGAAGTAAGATGTGAAGAAGTTCAAAATTGCTGCCGGCACCCCATATCCGACAAGACTGGGTGAGTCCAACCTGGAGTCAGGCCTAAGAAGTCCGTGATCACAGTATACCGAGAAGGGAGAGGAGGTGCCCACCCGCCTTGCCACAGATTGGAGGGTATGTATTGATTACAAAAGATTTAATGAAGTGACAAGAAAGGATCACTTCCCACTACCCTTCATGGACCAGCTTCTCGAAAGAATTTATGGGCATCCCTTTTACTGTTTTTTGGATGGCTATTTAGGGTACTTCCAGATCGAAATTGCTATAGAGGGCCAAGAAAAGACCACTTTCACCTATCCATTTAGGACTTATGCTTATAGGAGAATGCCCTTCGGCCTATGTAATGCCCTTGCCACATTCCAGAGATGCATGCTTAGTATCTTCAGTGATTTGGTGGAGCGCATTATGGAGGTCTACATGGACGACATTATAGTATATGGAGGGAGTTTTGAAGAATGCTTGATCAACCTTGAAACTATTCTGCACAGGTGTATTGAGAAAAATTTGGTGCTTAACTGGGAAAAATGTCATTTTATGGTCAACCAAGGAATTATGCTGAGACATATCATATATGACAAGGGAATTGAGGTTGACAAAGCGAAAATTGAGCTCATTTCCAAACTCCCCTCTCCCACAAATGTGAAGATCAGGAGGTGAATTCCTTGGATATGTGTGTTTTTAATAAGAGGTTCATCAAGGACTTCTCGAAAATTTCCAAACCTCTTTACAAGCTACTGGAAAAGGATGCCAAATTTGCATGGGATAATGAGTGCCAAAGGAGCTTTGAGGAGCTCAAAGCTTACTTGACCACTACACCAATAGTGAGGGCCCCCAACCCGGTGCCATTTCTGAGGTTATGCGGTGCAAGTGATCTTGCCATCGAAGCAGTTCTTAGTCAAAGAGAAGAAGGGAAACCTTGTGTGGTATACTATGCAAGAAAAACGTTGAATGGAGCACAAAGGAATTATACCACCATTGAGAAAAGAACTGGGTTACGTGGTCTATGTTTTGGACAAATTTCTTTGCACACTTCATGGGTCTGACATCACTTCATTATCTCATGTAATCATTCAGCTTGAAGCACCGTCAAAATTCCAAGGCTAGGCTTATTAGATGGGTTCTCCTCCTTCAAGAATTCAACCTGCAGATCAAAGATAAAAAGGAAGTGGAGAATGTTGTGGCGGATCATCTTTCTAGACTAGCCATAGCACACAACACCCACAACCTCCACCAATGATGAGTTTCGAGGAGTCCCTCGCATTCACGGAATGCCCCATGGTATGTTTCATCGCAATTTCTGCAACGTGGAGAAATACCATTGATTGAGTTACTGGCATGCAGTTTTTTGCAAAGATTCATTCCTACTATTAAAGAGCTATTCTTGTCAAATATTGTGTTGATCGGATAATTAGAAGCATGTGCCCGAGGAAGCAACAACAAGAATACTCAGCCATCGCCATGAGTGCATGGAGGTCATTTGCTTCCGTAAGACCTGTCATAAAGGTGCTCCACCCAGTTCTATTGGCCTTTCTTCAAGGATGCCCACAACGTATGTCGTGGCGTGGCAACAAATGCCAGTCTGTGGAAGACTTCACACATGATGCCCTCAAACCCAATTTTAGTAGTCGATGACCATGGTTCGGGGCATCACTTTATGAGCTATTTCATTTTCTGGATATATACATATTAGCGGGATTGACTATGTGTCTAAGTGGGTTGAAGCAGTTCCATGCAAAGCAATAGACCACAAGGTGGTATTGAAATTCTCATGTTTCAATTTTTCAAAGATTTGGGTCCCTAATATTATAGAATCGTGATGGAGGTTCACACTTTGAAAAAACCTTTGAGAACCTCCTAGCTAAATATGGTAAAGATAAGTGGCCACCCTTAACCTAAACTAGTGGTCAAGTTGGAAAATCAAGACCATATTGATGAAAGTGGTGAACTCCAATAGGAAAGATCTGCAACGGGGATCATTGACTTTGTGGGCATACGTAATACCTTCAAGACTCATTCTTGAACGTCACAGATCACCTAGTTTATGGTAAGGCATGCCACCTACCTGTGGAGATTGAATATAAGGCATGGTGGGCCATCAAAAAGTTGAACCTGGATTTGGGAAGAACTAGCCTAAAAAGGGTCCACGACATCAAAGAATTGCAAGAATTGCAAAACTATGCCTACTTGAACTCCAAAATTGCAAAAGACAGATTGAAGAAATGGCATGATCAAATAATAGCCCATAAAACTTTCACGCATGGGGACCAAGTATTGCTGTATGATTCGAAGCTCCACTTCTTCTTGGGCAAGCTCAAGTCAAGATGGACTGGTCCATTCATCATCCATCAAGTTCATCCTAATGGATCAGTGGACTTGCTCAATTCCAAGGAAAACACGGTATTCAAGGTCAATGAGCAGAGGCTAAAGCCCTATGCAGTACAGTTCACAACAGACAAGGAGGAGATCCCCCTCTTTGATCCTCCTTGAACCTGAAAGGCTACTTGAGTGGGCGTGGTTTCTGCAGAGACTCAAAAACCACTCCAAATTTTGTTAATTTTTGTTTCTCCTACTATAAGTTGTAATTTTACATAATTTCCTCAATCTTAGCTTAGTTATCTTTGTAATTTTTCTCATTTTCATATGCACATTCTCATTACACTGTATTCTTTTCGCAGTACAGGCTGCGTAGTCAGAAATTGGGTAGGTTGAAATTTCGATGAGTACAAATTACAAATGGGTCAATCTTGTCTCTTCACTTCCCGCCTTCGTCTCCCCGCATATCTTCGTTTCTCGCACCCTACCAAATTTCGCATTTTTTTAACCTAGTTTTTAGTGCCCATTTATGGACGCTAATAAACTAACCCTTTCACCTTTCTTAATCCCTCTATATAAATCCCAACCCCTTTTCTTTCCTTCTCATTTCAATTCCTTTCCTAAAGAAAAGAAATCCTCCCGGCCTCTCCATTCCATCCCTTCTCCAGACATTCGAGCATGGCCAAGACACGCGGCACAAACGAGCCCCCGAAAGACACCCTTCTCCGCCCCGCGATGCCGCCGCCGCCCTCGCCCCGTGCCGCCCGCCGCAGTGTCAAAAGACTCCTCCCATCGCAGCCGTCGCTCTCACGCCCTTTTCCTGCTGGTCCCGCCCCGCAGGTGTATGACACCTGCCGGGCATACCCTTTATCTCCTCCTCACCCGCGGCCATCCCAAAGGGCCCCACCTCCAAAGAGGCCTCGGACTTCGGGCTTGGGCGAGTCATCCAGTTCAAGGCCCTAGGAGCCCCATTCCCTACCTATTCAGGGACTAGTTGATGACTTCACCATGGATCTGTCTCCTGCTTCTATTATTCGGTGTCCCATCTTCCATTGTGACCCCATTACAAGAAATTCGACGTAATACTAAGGAAGTGCACAACATGCTATGATTTTCCAACTACCGATCCCGAGCTTGGGAGATTCTACGAGGCTTGCGCACGGCATTCCCCGGAGCCTTTATGACTGGGTCTATTTTTCTACCCTGGTGGTCATCGAGTTCTACCATACTATGACATCCAAAGGAACATCCCACGCTCATCCACTTCTCCATCAGGTATGGTCACAGGGGACACTTCGGGTCGCCGACATTGCAGCTACATTCAACTTCCCAATTGTACAAGCCAACTCGGCTACCTACTGCATCGTGGCCCCACCCCTCGTCTCGAGATGGCTCGCTCGCTATCCAAAGACACAACAAAGATGATCTATCCTTTCCGAGACACTTCTCGAGTGGCATGCCCTTATCGACCATATACTGCGGTCCAACCTCTTCCCACTCCAACATATCGCATACGAGATGAGCTATTCTAGAGGCTCTATATCGCATATCCAAGGGTTTCGTTCAAACCCTCACCGAGCTTTTCACGACCTCCTCGTTCCACCTCCCTCAGGACAAGGTCCATCGCAGAACCTGACCTGGCCGAGTCCATACCCTCCCGCTCCCGAGGCTACTATGCCGTGCATCAGAAAGATATGGGTTTTCTTTGTCAAGCCCCGATCGAGCGCCTCGCCTATATTGCGAGGCCATTCTTACCGAAGTGACAATACAGCCTTCCCGCTCCCGTGGTCGCACTTCCCACCTCAGACATAAATTTAGACATAAGAAGCCAACATCTCAGAGGATACAGAGGAGCCCCAGATTGCACCATCCGCGCTCTCTAATGGGGCCACCGCCCATTACCTACACGCAACATCCCCACACTTCCGCACTCCGGGCCTCTCTACGCGTACTCCACCGACCTAGTACATTGCAGTCGCTTATCATAAAGATGTCCATATCCATTCTGGGATTTTCTCACCACATGATCCAACCAAGACTTCGCCGCTGGCCCACATCTTCTTTGCGGTTGCCCATACAAATTTTAGCTGAGAGGATGTCACGCACGAGGCCGCCGCCGTAATTCAATCACCGCCGCACGTAACCATGCCATCCTCGCGCGCATCTCGCAGTCACACGGGACTACCTCACATCTCTCATCGCCCGCCCGTGCCTCTTCGCTCATAATCCAAGAGAACTCGCAGTCTCTGTACCCAAACGCAGTCCCCACATGCCTTCTCTGCATCTATTTGCAAAGAAGAAGAGACGCTTCTCTAGCAAATTCTACCACTGAGGCAACACTTCCTTCCCTAACTTTCCAATCTGAGCCCCATTGTAGAGAATGTGACATTTGGTGTGGGGGAGGGAGTTAGCGAAGGAAGTGGCGTTTATATTGTGTTTTGTTAACTATTTTGAGTAAGTCTATTTTTGTGAAGATTAATGACTTGCTGTTTAGTTCCCCTTTGTGTAGTTGTTTGTTTTGTTTGTGAAGCTGCTAGTTTGTTTTTGAAAAGCTGAAAATATAGTCATTTTTTTTTATATATATATACCATATAACTCACATTTTTTGTGCTTTACTAAGCACAGTTGAAAAGAATGAAACATTGTGTGATAATATTTAAATTATTCCATACCTAATTAATTGGATGATGGATTGAATTCATTACTTTTGTTGTGCTTTCTTCATTTTGTGCACATTGGGTTCAAATGATAAAGCGAAAAAGCTGCAACATCCTAAGCCTTATTTTGAAAACCAGACCTAGTTTGGATTGTACTTACCCACAGCCCGATAGGTTTATGACCACCATGAAGAGAGGCCTGATGAGTCTTTCAAGTATGAAAAGTGAAAGAAGAACAAGAGAAAGAAAGAGAAAAAGTGTGGCACATAGTGAACTGAAGCCACGGTCCGGGGGTATGTGGCGAAGTCTTTTAAAACGGTGCCATGGCTGGTTGGGTGTCATAGATCTTGTTATAGATTATATAGTTTGGATGAGTGAAGCAGCAGTTGATTAACAGGTCTCAGAGTAATTGAGCTCAGGGTGAAACTTTGAAGAAGAGTTTGTGGTTGAAAAATCACATGGAAGCGTGCCATGAGCCTTCATTGGTTGGGAGTCATCAGTTGGATCAGTTACATGGACTTTGGTAAAGTCTGTTCACCGACATTACTTTACCTGGCACAAATGAATTGTGGAATAGGTGGGTCTAATCTATGTTAGTCAGTTAGTGCTCTGGATGTGTAATAACTTGAGTTAGGAGAAGAATCACCGATTTGTAGGTTTATTAATGAAAACTAATCAACATATAAACACACTTAATGAGTTTCTGGGGTGAGTTGTAGGTTGGAGGTCTATCTAGAAGGAAACTGCTGATGCTAGATTACATAACTCTTCTCTTGAGGATGGTTATTGTGAGTTGGTAGATTCTGTTGGGGTTGACATTGCTCCTCCATACTCTTTTAAAAATATATACATTTTTGAGAACATAATTTTATTATGTTTTTCTTGTTCTTTCTTTCTTTCATTGCTGGGGATAACATTGTGTTAGTTAGAGAGTGATTAGTGCCCTAGAATGAGATTTATTTGAACCATGTTGTTGGAGTTTTGTTTGTGTACTAATCAAGCAATTAACCCAGTTGCATTAGGTTCAGTTATATATGATCGCATTTGTAGCTATTGCGTGTGGTTTTGACTAAACTAAGCCAGTGTTAGATGACGGCGAAGAATCGGAGTTGGAGCTGGTATTACGGATCAAAACGGAGGAAGAGAACACAAATAGAGATAAAATGGGACAAGTCACTGAGTTCTTGAAATTTAAGTTTGTAACCTGCAAATTTTCACACAGGTTGTGAATTTTGTGACATAACTGAGTGCATTGATCCCATACCTGACCCATGTTTTTATATCTTGTTTCTAAATACTATTCATGTAATAGTAGTATTCATGTTTTGGTAATTTTGCTGTTTTGAGGCTATAAAGCCCGTTTGTCTTACTGGCTGCAAAGGAGCCTTTTCTTACATCAGTAATGGAGAATGACGGAGTTTTCCACGCTTCTTATTTTCTCTCATTTTTCTTTGTTTCACTTTCTTGCCTGACACTCCCATGGATAACAAACTCGGATGGGTTGAAGCTGACTCTTTCTGTGAGGGGAGGTATACGTGATGAGAATTTTGATTCTCATCCTCTGAAGATCTGGTGCAGGGTAAACTAATAAATTCTATGTGTTTTCTTATAAGCTTGTTTGCAGCTATGTTCCTCTCTCACTCTGTGATTAATCAACTTTGGATATTGTTGATTGGCAGTGCGCCAATCTTACAGGGTTCGATGGATGCTTATTGCTAGATCAGTTTGGGGCTAGGTTAGTTTATATTTATATGTTACTGTAAGGTAGATCAAGGAGATAAATTTTCACTGTTTGTAAACATTTATGTTCAATAATCTATATATTTAAAGGAAAATTATTGGGTTGAGTTCTATAGCTAAATGAAGATGGTTTGGGGAAGCCATTTATGGGTCATCATACGAACATGAGGGAGCGACCCGAGACTGGTGCCAGGACCTCTCAGGCTAAGCCTTTGATGATTTAAGGGAGTTCTTTGCAATTACCTTCATTTGTTTTGATATATTATCTACTTTGTTTGTCTGACACCCCAGTCAGCCAAATTCGCTTTTAGACAATGTGATCTTACCGAAGAAAACCAATCCACAATGTTCGACCACAAACATTTATCTTTGCCCCGATAGCTATACTCTGATCAGTGAAACAGGTTTATAAATTTGTTGATTCCGACATACCCTCTCTTGCCATCTAAATCTTCCAGTTCATGAATTATTTCCTAGAATATTTGAACCCCTCTCTTGTAGCCACACATGACATCTTCAAATATATCTCTTTACAAGTAGCTTTGACTAATCACTTTTTCATCTGTTTCATTATTAGAGGTCTTTATTTTGTATCCATCCTTGGCTAAATTCTCTTTCTCCTTTTCATTTCTTTGCTCTATTCTCAATCCTTTGTTTGCAAAATTTGTTCCCAATAGTTTGTTGTATTTTAAGTTTTCAGGGTTCACTCACACGATCATTTTTTTTTTTTAATGTTGCCATCTCTTCTCTACTATCACCTCCGTTTACATTTTTTTATTGATACACATCGTAATTTTTTGTATTTTGCCGTTTAACCTGAGCCTCTGTTGGATTAGAAAAAGTCATATATCGGGAGGTGGGTGAATTAATGGACTCTGCATAGATGTCAGTATCGGCTGAATGATTTGGCCCTCTCTTAGGTTTTGTTCCATCCCTTTAATTGTTTATTCTTCTTATAGACCCTACTTTTTCAACCCACAATCTCATTTCTTCTACATTTGTTTTCTTTGGGCCTTTTATCTTATATGTGTGGAAAACACTAAGACAGGATTCTTCCTTTTGTATATCCCTTGAACTCAGAATGAGGCCCAAAGCCCTAATGTTGTTTGCTGAATGAGGATCTAGTCCTTTTTACATTTTGTGGAAGCTTCCTTATGGATGATTTCATTATCTTCCCCCACATCAGACTTTTATCCCTTGATGAGCATAAGATGAGTGACTCATGATTCATTATGGTGCTCAGGATAGCCCAGTTGAATCAGTGACAGAATGATGAAAATAAACATTTACCTTGGCTTCTTAGTTAGTGACCTGTTGATGGATTCATGGGGATTCTTCTTGTTAAAACTCAGCCTCACTTTGTGGTGAGGAAAATCCTCTGATCTTCTCTTGATTGGGCTCTACAATTTTTGTGCCAGATCCATTCTTTGGATCCTTATTTTAGAACCTCATTAATCCTTTGTATATGAGGACCATGTTCCTCTATGATATCTTAGATCTTCTTTGTATCTATCTTGTGCAATAAAATTACTGAAACTATAGCAAGCGAGGTGGTTGTGCTTGTAAACAGTTCCAGGTTTTTCTATTATCTCTGCAGGTGAGATGAGCGTGCCAAACCCCCTTTCTCCGATAAATCCTTTGTCGGCTAGATTCTTCTCCCATAAAGAGTAGCCTTCACTCCCAGTGATACTTTATCGTCTTTGATTCTTGAGTTTGCTCGACTCTAACATCAGTTCTTTTACCTTTCTTCATACGGTGGGTTTTGTTCATCTCCACTGCGCCACGGTTACGCCACTAGAGTGCGTCTAAATGGGGTTCCCAGGATGGAACCTCTATTCATTCTTTGCCTCCTCCATAATCAGATGATTTGGACAGATTTAAGTTACGCCATTGATGAATCTGGATTTGGGGTTTAAGTCTTTGAAGTCTAGGGTTTGAGATATGAAGGGAGGAAGAAAGTGGGAGTGTTGACAGTGTGAATGATGTGAGGCAATTGGAAAGGAGGTGGGCTTTTAGGTTTGTGTTCTTGGGGTTAATAACAAATTAATGAATGTTTCTCTTAGTATGCCATAGATTAATGATTAGATTACATATTAACTTTTTGAATTTAAATGTGAAGGCTATCTTGTGATTCTTCAAATTAAAAATTTTTAACCTTTATTAACTATGAAATTTTCATATGTGGCACATTTGGGTTGTGTGACAATTGTAGTCCAAACTTGATATAAAGATGAACAAGACCATGTATTGTACCCAACGATTTCTTTCTTTTCAAATGTCTTCATGTTACAACCCTATTGCAACAGAAAAATATTGTCGATAGAAATTGTAGTTAAAGCTAAAAGGTGGAGTGTGCGATAAATATTGAGTTGAATTGTTTCTTGTTTGATTGTCACTTTAATTCTAAATTACATTTTCAACATGGCTGCCTGGTCCACGACAATTTATCATTTGCAGGTAAGTGATGCTTGCGACCGAACCTTCAGTGTACGACAAAATTTATTAATAAGTGACTAACTATTTGTTTCCCCAAAATTTTGCAACTTTAAACTGCCTCCCAATTTAGTTAATCACCCATAATTTAGTCCAATTATGCAATTCAGGCTTGTGAAAGAAAACATATATAGCAACATAAATTCTCAATTCAATTATGAACAACAAAATCTCTATTATAAATCAAAATCTTTCAACAAGCATTTAAGCAATTTAGCACCTAAAGTTGTCTATTAATTAGCTCTCAAAATCAATAAAATTTCTCATAAACTTCAATATCAATTACTAATCAAACTAACAAATTTAGGAATTGAAGTACTCCCTTTTATGATATTTTTACTGAGTGGGTTTGAAGTCAAATTGTGCTTTATAATAACCAAGATTTAACTATCTTTCTATCAAAAAATTTACTTCAATGATTAAGACTTCCTAATAAAATTTCAAAAAAACTAAAAATAAAACTTAAAATTCATAAATAATCCAATCAAATCAAGTTAACAAGTAAAATTACTTGTTTGGGTTTGTATAAAAGCTATATAGTTTAATATCCTTAATTATGAACTTACAATTATGAGTATCCATTATTCAGTGATTCTCTTTTCCCTTACCAAATCTGGATCTACCTCCTTTGTAAAAACATAAGATATTAAGCTGTAGTCTCATTTATTTACTTTAGGTTACTTCAGTTTAGTCTTAAGTGTTCTTGCTCTAGAAAATTTGTACTTATTTACCATAGGGTATGGACATCCATCTTGACTTCAATTTCCTTGAAATAGCTTGAGCACAGGTTGTATGGGAAAACTTGTTCCTCTTGCTTGATTCTCATAGGATTGTTTGATCATACCCTCTTGGTCTTTCCTTATAGATTATGGCATTGTCATAGCTTCATTCTCAATTCTTCGATTTCATTCATTGGAGTAGTCTATCTTCATATGCAGCTTGAAAGTCACAGTTCAGTTTCTTGAAATAAGCCCACATAGCCAGCAACTGTTCAAATTACAAGGGAGATGACAAGGGTTTCACTATCTAATTTGTATGGGGACATTCGATGGGAGATTTGTAAAACAGACTATAACCTCTGATGCATCAATCGATTTGCATAGACTGATCCTTTTCTGTAACTTTGCATTTTACTTTTTCTCCCATAATTTTTTATCTCTACATTAGAAATTTCAGTTGTCCATTGATTGAGGTGATAGCCAATCCATTAGATGTTTGATTCCATCTTTGCTCATAGTTTGCAGCTTTATTTGCAAATCAGCTTCCCTCATCATGATGATTGTTGGATGCTCAAATCACGCTCAAATGTTTCTTTGTATAAAGCTTCGACCAACGTGATGTGGCATGTTCTAGGACAAGTTGTTTCTTCCACTTATTTAGGATGCATAATCACAACTAGGAGATGTACATATTGTCAAATGATGATGGGAAGGTCCCATAAAGTCTATTCTATCTGTAAAAATCTATTATAGAATTCCTTGTAGGGGCATTTAATTTCTGCCTTAAGTTTAGCATTCTCGACCGCATCATAATGTTTTACCATTCAACAGTCTTGAATAGAGTGACCCGATAAAATCCCACGATTGGAAGATTTTCAGTTTGTCTCCCTACAAAGTGTCCTCCATATGGTAATCGCAACTTTCTCCATAATACCATCTTGTTATGTTTAGGGACATCCTTATGATGATCATGTCTGGCTCCTCTTGATAAAATAGTGGAATTCCATCCATATATACAATTTTTAATCAGTTCACCAATTTCTCTCTTGGTAGGCGAATTCCAAATGGCATAACTCAGTAGCTAATGTGCAATATCTGCATGTATGGTGTTTGGAATTTGATAACATAAATGTCTTATCATCGGAAAATTTACGCGCTATTTAAATGCATACCACATTTCAAGTATTCTCTCAATCTAGGCAGGTGATCTACTATCACATTTATCACTTACCTTCTTATCCTTGATTTCAAGATCAAACTCTTCTGACGTGCACCATCTTATCAGTCTTGACGGCATCCTTCTGCCATTAGATATTTTAATTTAGACCTTGATCCGGTGTATTACAACATGGGGGCCCCAATATAAGACATAATTTTGGAAGCAAACATCATTGCTAGCATCTCCTTCTCTGTTATTGGTGGTTCTCTTCCGTGCTCATTGAATATTTTGCTAGCATAGTATATGGCCTTGAACCTCTTTTAGTTCTACGTCCTAATACAACTCCCATTTATAATCACTAACATCACACATAATTTCAAACTCATTGAACGATACGGGTGTCAACATAATGAGGCGATACTAATAACCAGATTAATTCTCAATGCGAGATCTATGATTCTACATGAAATCAATTTTATCTTTCATTAGTATGATGGTTTGGAATTTTGAAAATTCTTAATGAATCTTCTTACTAAAAGCTTCTTCCCCTTCATTGTTGTAGGCGACATGAGAGTTTTTATGACAGTAATCTTTGCTTGATCTACTTCCAATCCGGCAACAGAAATCTATTTTGAACCAATACCTTCAGTTACCATGATAAAAATTTTCCCCAATTTAAAGCTAGATTTTGTGTAGCGCCTCTGAAGTACTGTTTACAAGTTTTCTGAAATCTTCAAAACTGGCTCCATATATTGAAGTCATCCATAAATATTTCCATAACCTCTTCCACAAAGTCAGAAAATATAAACATCATACATCTTTGAAAGGTGGCAGGAGCATTACATAATCCAAATGGAATCCTTCTAAAGACAAAGATGTAACGTCCCAAAAATACCTTAGAATTTTTATAATAATTTTTATTATACCTGTTCAGTATGAATCAGGCTAACTTGGGTTTTTCAGGAAAAAAATTGATAAATTGTTAAATGTAATATGTTATGATTATATGACTAAATGTCAAATGCAAATGATATGTGATTGAGTGATAAATGCTAAATGTCAAATGATAGAACTCGGGAATTGACCCAAGTGAAAAGGGTAAAGCTAGAAATTTGTGAAAAAGAGGATCTAAAGGTCATAAGTTATAAAGAATAAATGTCTAAATTGTATTTAATGAGTTTGTAAATTTTAATAGAAGTGTATGAGCTATAAAGCATTTTAGGAGAAACTTTTAAGTCAAGAATGCATTTTTATGGCCAAACAAGGCCTTATGAAGAATAAGTGACTTAAGACCACACTTGGTCTAAGAATGCACACTTGTACAAAAATGTGTTAGAGTGCTTGAGAGAGGAAAAGCTAGGGTTTTGTGTGAAGATCAAGAGATTGGTGTGGGGCTTGCTCTTTGGTGAAAGATCTTATAAGGAGGAAGGAAGAAGAAAGTTAGGGCTTCAAAGGACAAGAGATTTCAAGGTATGACATAAACCCTAGATTTCTTTAAATGAAGTTGGGTTAAAAAAACCCTAATCCATCCATGGGTTTTGCTCATGGTTGGTCTAGGATGATATTTGGAGTGTTTATTTTGAGTTTGGTTTGATTTTTGATTTGGGGAAAAAAAGCCTTAACTTTGGTAAAGGGGGTTTGATTTTGATTGGTTCTAACCCACTTAAGGAGTTGTTTGAGTTAGTTCCATGGTGAATTATTATACACATGAGTTAGGAGAATTTTGGAGTTTTGTGGGTGAGAAATGGCAAAATCTGCCATTGTTAGCGGGGAACCAGCGGTATTGCAGTGCAGTTGGTGCTACGGTACCCATTAGACGAAGCAGAAAGTGGTACGGTGCGATCAAGTGAGTGCCCAGGTACCCCTCCACCCGATAAAGGACTAAAATCTGGTGCCGATCAAAGTGGTATCGGTACCGGAGCTTCTAGCAACCCTATTTGTGTACCCCTTGCACTGTTAAGTCTTGTATTCATACACCGATTGTTTAGGGACCCTAATAAAGGTTTAATGGGGGTTCATATAAGAGTATACGAGAGAGAAAACGTATCGTACCTCTCCGCCTCGGCGAAGCAAATTCGTTTAGTATGATTATTTGTTTAACCACTAAGAGTGGAGAATTTGTATTTGACTAGGTACGGGTGAAGGCAACGACTAACCTAGGGTAGTATCGAAGAGACAGAGTCGATAATTTGTTTTGTTCCTTTGAACCTACATCCTTACTTCAGTGTATTGATAGTTTACGTAATGTGAATTGATTTATGGAATATGCATACATCAATTGAAAGGTAATACGAAGCCCGCATAATGTTTTGAAATAGAGAAATTGGGATGAATTGTCAAATATTTGCTTGGTAATTTATTTGAATTAAATTGATATTGTCATGTGTGACATAACGAATCGAAGTGAATTATTAATGACCCACTTAGCGGGATGCACCCATCGGCATCCGCCATGATGGAAGAATTATATTGCTAAATGTCCCACTTGGCGGGATGTACTAATCGGCATTCGTCATGATGATGCCTTGACATTTTAAATGATCACATGGTAGGGATGCATAAGCCGACATCCATCATGATGGTGAACGAAATTCCTAAATGGAGTAGCACATTCAGAGATGATACAGGCGGGGATTCACCAAGCGGAATCCGTCGTGAAAATAAATTGAATAATCAAGGTGGCGTAACAAACTTTGATGAGTGAAAAGTAAGATTATAGAAGCAAATACATGCTTTATGAGTACTGTGCTTAAAATCTCATGAATTGAATTGTGAAGGAATTGTTGCATTGAAAATGCATGTTTGCAAATGAGAAGTATGTAGTATATAAAGATGAGCTTAAAGTCATCTATTTTTTAGTCCATTTTTACGTTTTGATTTTAATGTAAAATGAATAAATTAAGATGCAGAAATATGAAGAAACTCACCAAATACGGTATTTGCGGGGAGTATAAAGAAAGAAGAAAATGCGTTGGAAAAATGACAGCGGTGGGTAAATCTGAGAAAATAGCGACGAGAAATGAAAGCATTTGGTTCAACTAATGTTGCAGTTTTGGGGTTTGATGGTTATGGTCGCGACATCAGGGAAAGAAGAGTGATGCGGTCGCGACATGGATCACAAGATAGGCGGCGAGTTGAGCGAGAGCAGAGATGATGTCGCGACAAGCGAGAGGTCGCGACAAGAAAAACGCACAGACGGCGTGGATGTGAAAGATGGCGTTGTGAGTGAGTCGTTTGTCGCGACGGAGAATGGTCGCGACATCAAAGCAGCCGATTAGGCCTCGGAGACATAAAGTGATTTGCGACGGGAGATAGAATTACATGACATGAGACTTGGTGGTGGAAGGTTGAAGTTCCTTAAAGTGATGTGTAACAAGAAGTCAGTCGCGACATCGAGGAACACAAGTTTAAAACTACGGATGACATAAGTTGATGTCGCGACGTGAGATCGATGTCGCGACATTAAGAAGGACAAGTTCAAAACTGCAGAACATAAGGTGATGTCGTGACCAAAGAGATTGATAATGGCGACATCGGAGCGGCTTGATTGAGACACAATGGAGTCATAAAGTGATGTGACAAGAGTTGATGTGACCAATGATAACCATCAGTGAACTCGGATCCATAAGGCTGATGTCGCGACGAAGTTGATGTGGCGACCTGCAGAGCTAACACGGTTGAAGATTACAGTGGCGACAAGATTGAAGCATCTGCGGTGTCCGAGTTGATGTCCGCGACAATGAGTTGTTGTTGTAACATCAGAAGACTCAATTGAAAGTTACAAGAACATGAGCTATTGTCGCGACAAAATATTGATGTCACGACAATATGAGCGACAAGTTGAAACTAAGCATGCTAAGGCGATCATCAGCGACGAGAGATTGATCATAGCGACATCGAAGACAGTTGAAGGCTGCGGATGGTTGGCGAGGTGGCGACAAGATATCGATGTCGCGACGCCGAGAAGAGATCAATTGAAACACGCAGGGAATGAAGTGATGTCGCGACAAGATATGATATCGCGACATCCAGTAACACTACCGATTGAAAGCTGCGAAGACTTAAGCAAATGTCGTGACGTGAATCGATGTGTGACATGGAGGACATCGCGACAAAGGGATTTGAAGTCAGCGGCACAGACATTAACATGGGCGATCCGCCAGGAAATCCACAAAGGCGCATTGGGATTAGGGCCCAAGCGAAACTTTCCCTATAAATGCGCAGCTACCCGGCTCATAGCAGCGGCAGCGTGCGAGCCCGAAAGTGCGGGTATTTGAGCTCATTTTCTTTATTTTTTTAGTTTTCTTTTCTTCAATGTTGATAGTTAGAGATTAGATTAGATTTATCGTTTTAGTTTTCGTTTTATTTTCACCATTTGGTTGTTATCATTTTGGCTTGAAATTTGGATCACGAATTCATTTCTTTTCAAATTACTATAGAATGTTTGAAGTTGGACAAATTTCTTGGTCGAATTTCTAGTTTCCATTCTGCAGTTATTCTTATGATCGGAGGAATGTTGTAGGGTGTAGTAAGTAATGGAGGAACCCCGACTTCCATTAATGTGAATGCTATGAAATTATCTTTCCGTAGTGGTTCTCGAATTGGCACTTCTGTTCTTTATAATTTATTTCTTCTGCATGGTTTACTGTTTTTTTGACCAATATCGCTTTCTTATACCCGCTTTTAAGAATCAAGCTTCATTGCTCGATTTCAAGGAGGTCCTCCTGAGGACACAGAGATGACAATCCCTGAGTTATGAACATTTCTTTGAAGGTATATTAACCCGCTATTAGAGATCTAATGAGCTTGCGGAGTTTACTGATAAATCCTCTTCTCACTTGAAATCAAGAATGAGTTGAATGAGCTATCAATTTAAACAAAGGCAGAGTTCACTCGATTCGAATAATAGTGAAGCCAATCCCGTGTTAGCCGAGATCTAACTGGCGAGAGGGTGATCATTCTAATTTCTGAGGAAGAGTAACCCGGAAGTCAGATATCCTCTGTCACCAATGTAACTGAGCCATGTTTACAACCCATAAAAATGGGTAAGGAAGGATACAAAAGAAAAATATCCAGAATTAGGAAGTCCCTATTAAAAAGTAGTTATCTAATTCCCTGTATTCGAGAGGATTCAGGTAAGATTAGATAATGAAATGTGAAGGGCATGAGAGATCCAAATTGCACTACTAAACGCCGACAGATTTTAAACCCTCGAATACACAAGCAAAATTAACAAAGAAGGATGTCAGAACGATACTCACAATAGCATTGATCTTAATGTGTACTCTAAACGATAATTATTCAGTTCATTTATTTTCTTAACTATTCGTTATTCATTATTCTTTTAGATTCGCTTTATTCGATTGTTCATTCTTTTTATTATATACTAAGATAATTTACGCTTCTGTCGAACACAATGTCATTTTAGTCCAAATATGGAGCCGTGAGTCGTGGTAGTTGATCTAGAATTCTCAGACTGTGGGATCATTTATCCGACTTAAATCCAATTTATTACTTGTTTAATTGCACTTGCAGATATTGTGCCAAAGTTCACATGAAAATGATTTACTCTAGAGATTCTTGGTCTTTCAACAAGTTTTAAGTCGCTGGGTGTGGGACTGTATTAACAAGCCCCTTGTAATAACGTCAGAATTTGTATGTGTTCTTTTGGTCTTTCAACAAGTTTTATGATGCCGCTGTCGGATCGAAAGATTTCATTAACCAATATTCATCGAAAGAAGGAATTACTAATTTGGACATTTTGAAGAAAAAAGAACAAATACAGCCTTTTCAAGCAAAGGGGTTATTTTATCCACTAACCTTTAACAAACCATATTGAAAATATTTGCTTCGACCAAACTAACTCAAGTAATGGTAAGTGTGTTTTGATTCTCGTGTGGACGTAAAATTTAATGCATAGGAAACAGAACACTGATCTCGATTCCAGCCTGACATGCACTAGAGAGGACACTGCTTGAGAAAGATAAAGAAGGCGTAAAACTCAACCATGGCGCATGAAAGGCAAGATCGATGGCGTACATGAAGAAGCCAAGGCTCCAATCATCGACAATGGAGGACTTCGAGACCAATTATACAGAAGAATATCAAGAATCTATACCTAAGTAGCTGATGCTAATAATTTTGAATCAAGCCGCATCGATTACAATGGTCCAAGAAAGATCACATCGGGGTCATCCTAATCAAGATCCAAACGAAAGCACTGAAGATTCTCAGATGGCTAACAGCTTAAGCCGAATGGGTGAGACCTGTCATAAACTCCGCATCTATTCCCCATTCTCTCTAAGAGATACAACAAATTTACATGGTACATGAATCTTACCATGGTTCAAGTGATACTGGGAGAGCAGTAGCTTCACGAGGTAGATTCTTTCCAACCCTCACCACGTAGTTAAGGAGGGAACCATTGTGTTCAGCCAGGGGAAGATGAAAGCCCTGTATGTAGCTCGGGGAAAGATTCAAACGGGTTGCCGAAGATGTCCAATGCATGGGATAGATCCAAGACTCGTGATGGACATTGTATATCATCGCGCTCTAAATGATATATCAAAAGGGATCATTTGACCCCGCCTATGCCATGGAGCATTCAAACGAAAAAGTGTCAAGAGGCAAAAGAGCCGGACAAGACCTGCTAATGTAATATGAAAACTCTTCCGAGCTTCAAGAGGAAATGCAGAGGAAAGGGGATTGGGTGGAGCCGAAAGCAAGATGACAAAATGCAAGAAGCCAAGTCGATGCCATTATGCACAGTTGGACAAGCAGAAAGAAAGATACACAATCAACCTTCTCATGAAATAGAGCAATTGAAAGAGAGTTATTAGCTGGAAGTGCCGAGTGGCTACCGAAGAACAATTTATGATGTCAAGAGGTTAATTATCCGTGAGCCAAGAAACTACCATTTCAAAACCCAATACTAACTCCGCCAAAGACATTATCACTCAAAGATCGAGGGAACTCATGAGAATTTCTTATGGTGGAGGGGCTTTACAAGGCCCAAGCAGATGGATTTAACCCTCCATTGTGGTTATCAATGTACCACCAAGGTTCCAAAGAAGAAGAAGAAGGAAATGAACATGTAAATGAATGTGGTCGAGGAGGGCCTTAATCTTCAAGAACGTATGTCGCAGCTCACGGGGATAATAAGAAGCCGCGAATCCTCCATGAAATAAAGCTCATAGAAAGGAAGAATCATACCAATTCTCAAAATTTTCGCACCACCAATGCATCCCCTCAAGAACCCGAGACACAAGTAGGGGAAGCTGGCCCTAACCCCGCAGCTGAGAAAAGATGCCTTCCCAAGTGACACAAGGAAGAACTCAAAAGATCGCATGGTCAGGCAAATTAGAGCCGGGAAGGAGTTAGGAGAGATGAAAGAAAAAGATGACAACAACAAAGAAGTAGCAAGACCAGAAAGGGAAGAGGTACTGGAGAATGAAAAAGACAGAGTAGAAAGGAAGAACATCCAAGGATCAAAGCCTACAGTCCCATTTCCACAGAGACTGCAGAAGTCAAGGATGGAGGAGCAGTTTGCAAAGTTCTTGAAAACTTTCCGTGTGGCCGGAGATCGCGATGCCATTTATCGAAGTGGTGACTCGCATGCCACTCTATGCAAAATTTCCGAAGGACATAATCGAGGCAAGAAAAGAAAAATAGTAGAGGAAGGAATAGTGAATCTCAATCACATCATAGCAAGAATCGAAAGGAACTACCAAAGAAGACATGACCTTGTGAGTTTCACAATTCTTGTATTGTTGAGGAATTGAATTCGTGAAGCTCTTCGTGACTCAGAGCCAGTATCAATTTGATGCCTCTTTCTCGCTGCCAAGAAACTAAGCTCGGGGGAGCTTACTCCCACTCATCGTTACTCTTCAAAACGGCGCATGCATCGGCTTGGTAAAACCCGAAGGAGTCATTGAAGGTGTACCGGTCACCGCTGGGAAGTTTGTTTTCCCAAGAGATCATCATTCGACATGGAAGAAGATTCAAGTACCCCCGCTATCAGGAAGACCATCTCCTAGCTAATTGGAGCCGCCGATTGACATGCAAAAGCGGAGTTCTACTCTCGAGGGTCGGGAGAAGAAGCAAATTGCTTTTAACTTGATCAAAAGTATGCAAAATATGATTGCGGACAAGGAAAGTTGCAATGTAGCCGATTTTGTCTATACTTTCCAACCCCGATGTTAACAATGATTGTAATAATTCGCTTTATCAATGAAAAGAGATGAATTCCCAAGATAATTAAGATGTTCATTCCGACCCCATACGCCAGCTTTTCATTCTATAGAAACCGTGGTTTGAGCCTAAGCAAAACAAACGACAATGGGGAAAATAGTGAAAAGAGGAAATTCATCACAAACCAAGTGTATGGCTAGTTTTGAAAGAGTTGCTATGTCATCAAAGTATGTCACTTAGAATTACCAAAGAAAAACCGCTGATCATTTCAGCCGCATTCGTTGATTTACGCAGGTGAATAAAGATTGATGAAAATATTACAAGCATAAGGAATAAATAGCTTGGTCCATTGAAGAGCTGAAGGGTATCACCATCAATTTGCATGCATAAGATTCTCGCTTAGAAGAGACTTAAACCATCTCAGAGACACTTATGAGATCGAATCCAAAGTGACGGCGAAGCAATGTAAAGGAGGCACTCAAATTGCAATGCCGGTTCATCTATGCTATTTCGTGATAGTCCTCGGGTGAGCCTACCATGTGGTTCCAAAGAAAGGGTTTACTGCATCGTAAATGAAAAACGAATTGATTCCAACAAGAACAAAGGACAGGATAGAGGGTATGTATTGATTACGTAAAAGTCAATACAAAGAACCGTGAAAAGATCATTTCCCTTTGCCTTCATCGATCGTATTGTTGACAAAGTTAAGGTGACACCCTCACTTTTGTTTTCCGGATGGGTACTGTGATACAATCAGATGCTATTGCACCCGAGATCAAGAGAAGACTACATTCACATGCCCTTATGGTACTTTGCTCGCAGTAAGGATGCCATTCGGGCTATGTAATGCTCCAAATTTACATTCCGCAGGTGTATGATGTCTATATTCTCGATTCGCTGAAGAAGTGATGGAAATTTTCATGGATGACTTTACTGTATGGATCTAGCTTGATCAATGCTTAAACAATCCGGGAACAAAGACTAAAGATGCCAAGACAAATAGCTAGCACCGAATTGGGAAAATGCCATTTATACGATAAGGTATCGTTTTTGGCATAAAAATTTCCATCGGACTAGGTGAAGTCACTGGCCCAAGGTATCCATTATCAAAACTCTTTGCACCACCGGTCATGCTGAAAGGAGTAAGAAGCTCCTCGGGCATGCCGATTTTTACAGAGATTCATCAAAGACTTTTTCAAAAATAAATGCACTACTCATGCGACATCGGAAAAGATACAAGGTTCAATTTTTGATGACTCCCGCAAGGATGCCACGAAATCAAGATCAGACAGTACAAGCACCTATAATGGTCAGACTTAATGGGATCGTGATTTGAAATAATGTGGGTGATGCTGATTTTAAGTAAGGAGCCGTGTCAGCAAAGCAGAGAAAGTATCTGTGGCTATATACTATGCCAGTAAGACCTTCAATGAAGCACACAAGAGAACTTACTCAACAACTGAAAAGGAGATGCTAGCCATAGTATTTGCTTGTGAAAATTTCAGTAATACATTTAGATCCTATGTGGTACCACATCGATTGGCAAAGAATCAAATACTTGATGTCGAAAAGGAAGCAAGCCAAGATTGATATATGGTGTCATTGCTACAGGAGTTTGATTTGGAAATCAAGGATAAGGGCCGTGACAATGTGATAGCCGATCACTTGTCAAGAGTAGAAAGAAGCAAGCAGTTAAGAAGAAAAGGTGATAAGTACAGAACTTCCTGTGATGAGCAATTGTTTAAGGTTTCCTTCCAACTTCCCCGTATACCGGGACATGGTGAATTATCCGCTTGTGGGAGTAATGCTCTTCGTAATCCACCTACCAACGTAAGAGGAAGCCTTAACCGATAAAGAGTATTATACTGGGACGCATCCACTATTATTCAAGAGAGGTGCCGACATGATAATAAGAAGATGTGTGCTTAAAGTGAACAAGGCAACATTATGAATGGGATGCCATGCATCACCATACGGGGACATTTTTCCGAGAAAGAACAATTTCAAGTAAGATACTCCAATCAAGATTTTATCGCCCACTATCTTCAGAGATTGTGCGGAGTGGGTTAGATTGTGTGATAGATGTCAAAAGATTGGGAATATCACAGTTATGAATGAAATGCCAAGCGTATTACGGTGATACAAATTACAGATGGGAATAGATTTTATGGGACCCTTCTCATCATCATTTGGAACCTATACATACCGCTAGCGTAGATTACGTTTCCAAATGGGCAAGCAAAGTGGTCATCTAAGGAATGATGCTAATACGGGGCCAGAGTTTCTTGCAAAAGAATATTTTGAGCAAGATTGGAACACCCGTAACTATCATTAGCGATGCGAAGGAACCCACTTTTGCAAACAAAAATATTTGCAAACTCAAGGAGCGGTGTATAAGATCAAGTATGTAATGAGTTTATTATCATCCCTGCATCAATGGACAAGGTAAATTTCCAACAGGAGATCAAAAGAATACTTGAAAAGATCGGTGGAGCTCAAGCGCAGTTGATCGGGTCTTCCAAACTCGATGATGCACTTCTGGGGCTTACTGTGATTGCACATAAAACCCCCATTGAATGTCCCCATACAGAGTTGTTGTAAACCATGTCATCTACCTCTCTGAATTAGAATACAAGGCAATAAATACCAAGAAGTTAAACTTCGATTTTAAGGTCAGAAGAAGAAAGATCGTCCAACCGTCCGAATCTGGAAGAATCGAGGAACAAGCCTATGATAATGCTAGAATATACAAAGACAAGACAAAGAAATGGCATGATCGTGAGAATCTTCGAGAAAAGAGTTCGTATAGGGAACAGGTTCATTGCTTAATTCTGGGATCGAAATTGTTTCCGTGAAAGTTGAAATCCACTGAGTGGGCCATACACTGTGGGTGTCAGTACTACATTTGGAGCAAAGGACACTGAGGACTGACATCACGAAGAATCTAAGGTCAATGGACAGAGGTTAAAGCACTATCTAAACAGGAAGAGGAAAATGAAGAACTCCAAATTCGGTTCTTCAGAAAAAGCAAGTACCACAACGCTAAGTCCAGCCTAAGGACTCAAACTACATTTAATGGGAGGCAAACCCATAAGGATTTCTAATTTGCTTTAAGTTTTGAAATATTTTTCTTTTAGTTGTTTAAATTAGGTCGATTTGTTTTTATAAGGATGTGCATTTTAATTTTTAGAAATCGATCGTAGTTTCAATTAGATTTTTCTCGATATCATAGCAAGCTTCGCAAGGTTCAAAGACATGAATGGCAAGGCAATCACAGGAACATTTCCAACAACTTGCAGAGAAGTCACAACATGAGGAAAAGGGGAGTAACCTTAACCCTAACCCGATTCTGTAGATATACTTGAATTGTTTGTTAAATCTTTGCTTGGAGATGCCAGAAGTAATGTCTAAAAGGGTTAGGAGCAATAAGAGAAAAAAGGTTCTTGAGATCATCGTTAAGGGTTTAGGATCGGCTGACAGAAAGGTGGTTATGTCACACATAAGTGATGTCGACAAAACATTGATGTCGTGGACTGCTTTGAAAGGGAACCGAGAGAATATGAAAGAAGGTATACGTCGCAACACCACCGTGAAGTCGCAAATGCAGAATTAAGTTTCAAATGGAAAAGCGCGATGTCGCAACATCAAACAATTCCTAGAAAACCTTGTATTGTCGCGATTATCCTGTTACGTCGCGACATAAAAAGCTGCATAAAGCAACTACTCACTTTAAAAAGCCCTAAATTCAATGACTCAAATGAAAAGACGCTAAAATTGGAAGTCGCGACGTGTTTTAATGAAGCAATAATTAGCCCAATAAACATTGATTGAATTGCAATCGTTGGAAATCTCTTTCTCATTCACTCCAACCCCACATAGCCATTCACCTTCTTCCTCCTTCCGAATCTCAACCCCTGAAACCCTAACTTTCCCAAACCTTTGAAAAGCTTGTTCTTCGCTTCCAATGGTCGAAATTCCCACTTCAGTCCCTAACCTAGACGTAGATTTATGAGGGAACATGAACAACCGTAAGAAGAAACTCGCCAAGAAGAACGGTTAGATGAGATTTGTCAGAAGAACAAGCAGAGGTGCCATCAGAAACACCCGAAGCTCCGACAACTTCTCAAGAAAGAGCAAAAGGAAGGCAAAGCACGGTAGGTTAAGAAGTAAGATTTCGTGTCGACGGCTGCATCTCAGCTGAAAAATATTATGCTAACAAGGGGTTTGTCGCAGAGAGGAGATTCAAAAATCTTGTTACGCCTTTCAAGGAGATGATAGAGCGTAGAGGGTGGGAGAGTTTCACAAGCACACCAAAAAATCAGATAATAAAGACTGGTAAGAGAATCTTATTCAAATTCTGTAGAGGGGAAGGAAGGATGGAGCGTTTTCGTTAGAGGAGTCCGGGTTTCATAGACAAGCTAAGGCCATCAACGAGGCTCTGCGGCATAGTAGTGCACAAACATGGTTCCAAATTCAAGAAACTTTGGAAAAACCATTTTGGAAAGATTGCTGCTAGTTTCACTAATGGTAAGGTGCGCTTAAACCAAGAAGAAGGAAGGCCAAGAACAAGGAATTTAAAGCCTCACCGAGGAAGCGAAGGTATGGTTTACTTCTCCGGCTTCTGTTCCAACAAAACATGTGTGCACAAAGGAGAGAACAAGAAGCTGCGGTTGATGTATGCCATCCTAAAAGCGATACAAGATCAATATAGGAGTTGTCATAGAATTCTATCGCGAGGTATCATGAAGGAACAAAGAGGTCTTATTCCTCACCCAAAGAACAATCACTGCTTCTATGCTCAAGGTCGGTGAAAGGAATTTGGAATCGAAGAAGAAATACTCAGAGCTTCACTAATTCTTCTCGATAGAGTTAGCAAAGGACCAAGAAACTGTAAGAGTGCAGGCCGGGCAGAGAATGCAGATGAATCCCCAAGTCAAGAACCGTAAAAGGAGACTCGTAGGGTTGTCAGATCAAGGAGCAGAGCACCTAGAAACTCCCCGACAACAATGATTTACATTGCTCGGCAGACAATGCAGAAGTATGTGATGAAGGCAGCCTCACGACTTCTCCATCCTTAGCGCTCTCCTCCCGTAATAAATTTCAACATGGAGAAAGCTCAAGGGGAGCACAAGAGAACAGTCAGATACTCGGAAGCCTCAATGCCATGCGTAAGAGAATAGATGAGCAGAGGAAGGAGCTGGAAACTGACAAGCAGGAATTCAGAGAAGGCATTTATGAAAAAGAAGGAAAATAAGAGACCAAAGAAAGGGGAGGAAGAGCTAAAACAGAAAAAGAAAAGGAGCATGAGGTGGAGCTACAAATAAGAGAGAACAAAGAAAGGGGGAGAAGAGCTGAACGTATGGGAAAATTTTGAAACAAAGAAGGGGAAGAGTTTAAGAAAGAAATGAAGGAAAGAGATCACACCGTTGGCGTAAACTCAAACCCGCCTCATGAAGCTTTTTATAACAACCGCTTTGAGCGTGATTCCTCAACTCTTAACACCGATAAAGAAAAGAGACATAGAGCAAGAAGCCACCTGGGAGCAAATCAAAGGATTCAAAGTTTTTATACAAGTCTCTACAAAAGGATTTCAGGAAGAAATTGATGATGTAGACAAGCAGTTGTAAAGATACGGTAATCTTATAGCAAAAAGAATGGTCGGAAAAACTTAGATCTCGATTAACAACAATCTTTCCAAATTCTCTAGAGGTCATGAATGAAATGGAGAATACAATGAATGGCTTGGGAAGAGGCAGTGATGAGTCGAACAAAAGGTTGATCTCTCTAATGAGATTTACATTGAAGAACAAATGGAGCATGAAACCAAGAAGAGAAAGGAAAGAAGAGAAATGAAAATTCCCGAATTCTCAAATTTCATTTAGGTACACCTGACCTAGATCCCCAACATCTTGCTCCTGCCATTTCAAAAGAAAATAGACCTTTCTCTCTCTCGCCTAACTTTCATTACCATCCTTATCCCATACTGTAGTATCTAAATCAAGGTAAATGAATCGAAATAAATGAGAAATTTAAATCGACTATTGCAGGCTATTTTGAATTTTACTTGATTCAATGGTGTTGCTTTGTGGTTGCATGATTAGAAATTAAAGTAGGAATTAGTACCGTAATAAAATCACGAGATGTAATGAGCTAAATCTGAATGGAAGCGCTTAGATTAGGAATGAGCTGAAATGTAGAATAAGCCAAATGAATACAAATGGATTGAAACATGCAAAAGTTACTTAAGTCTAACTGATAAGTCTAGAATTGAGGAAAGTAATACAATAGAAGGAACAAAACATATTTTTGAGTTTGTGGTATGAACAATAAGTCAAGGAACTTGTTGAATATCAATTAATTTGAATACTCACCAACAAAAATGAGTCAAGGTACTCCCTATGGTTAGTCACAACTGTTCAAACCAAATTCTAGAATTTGTTAGATTATTGATTGAGGCGAAATCCTAGGTGATATAAAATTTATTAAGAGATGATGCAGCCATTCTAGATAGTTTGAGCTCATTCTATTATCCCTATTCATATGTCGATGGCTAAGGCAAAGAGGTTCCAATTGAGCCAACAAGCTTATTTTTCAAAAATAGACCAATGGAAACCCCAACTCATCCTAAGAAATCAATCCTTCAGTAAAGAACCTATGATTACCCAGGAATTCAAGGAGGAAGAAAGAAATGAAGTTTGGGGGAGTATATGTTTTTGAAGAACTCCAAAAAGGAATGAAAGAAAAAGGCAAAGAGCGCAGTAAAAGGCAATAGAAAAGAAGGCTGAGTAGGGATAAGTTTTATCTTCGTGGCCTAACTCTTGAACAATTAAGTTCTGGGGGTGTTTCAACACCTAGTACCCTAATGCTATCTGGTATGAGCCACAACCCAAAGTTCGCTAAGAGTGTTAGAAAGCCTAAAAAGTTAAAACATTGCACTATCCTTGAATGATGACAAACAAAGGAAATTTTCCCAGTGGAATTACAAGTGAGAAATAGGGGGCATACAGTTCTGAATTGAAGAAATCAAAGAGATGTCCCAAACATGAAGTTTAGGGGAGTTTTATTAGAGAAACTATAAGAAATAAAGGACAGAAGAGGAGAGAAAAGGTTCAGTAATCTTAACTCTAAAATTCCTTCCATCCTACTCCATTACTCCAAGCCTAACAATACAAGCCCAAAGACTCATTGATCCGGAAGGCTGAAATCACCTTACATTGAGCGGAGATCATTATGAAAACAAACTTATGGGATTGAAATATAGAAACAATCAAAACTGTGGAAGGACTTTAGAGTTAATTGACTCAAGATGAAATGAGAAAGGAAAATAATCTATTATTCAACAGATCTAATGATTATGTTGTTTGTCAAACAATTTCAGCAGTTTAGTTTGTATACTATGAAAGGCTAAACTAACTTTGAAGCTGGACTTAAACTAGATATCTGAAATAATGAATACATTGTATTTCATTCGATTGAATACTTGCATAAAACAAACCCAGAAAAATGTCCTTAAAATTTTCTTTTATTTTTTGTTTGAGAGACAGACAAATCTTCTTTCTTTACTTGAATGACAAAATTTTAAGTTTGGGGGAGTTTGATGAGCTTAAAGTCATCTATTTTTAGTCCATTTTCTATTTGATTTTTAATGTAAAAATGAATAATTAAGATGCGAAATATGAAGAAACTCACCAAATACATTTGCGAGGGGAGTATAAAGAAAGAAAGAAAATGCGGTGGAAAAATCGACAGCGGTGGAGTAAAATGAAAATAGCGGAGCAAAAATGAAAGCAGCGGTTAACTAATGTTCTGCGGAGTTTTGGGGTTTACGACGTGACCGGTTATGAGGTCGCGACATCAGGAAAAAAAGAAGGAAATTTGATGCAGGTCGCGACATGGATCACAAGATAGCTTGTTTGGATTGGCCGAGAAACTTAGAAATGATGTCGCGACAAAAGAGCGGTCGCGACAAGAAAAGCAGCAGGCCGCAGATGTGAAAAGATGAAAGCTGTTGTGAATTGAGAAATTATTTGTCAGCGACGAGGAATGGTCCGGCGACATCGCATAACGATTGAAGCCTCGAACATAAAGTGATTTAGCACGACGGGGAGATAGAATTCGCGACATGGGAACTTGGTCGATTGAAGGTTGCAGTTCGCCCAAAAGTGATGTCGCGACAAAATTCGAGAATTAGCGACATGAAATTACGGTTAAAACTACGAGAGATGACATAAGTTGATGTCGCTGACGTGAGATCGATGTCAGCGACGTCGGACAAGTTCAAATTTGCGAGAACATAAGGTATAATGGCGACAAGGGTGATGTCGCGACGCCAGTGGCTCAGTTAAGACTGCGTGAGTCATAGAGTGATGTCGCGACAAAGAGTTTGATGTCGCGACCGCGGTAACCATCGAAATTAACTCAGATCCATAAGTTGATGTCGCGACAAAGAGATTGATATCGGCGACACCAAGCAACCGATTAGAAAGATACAAGTGGCGGCAAAGATTGAAGCATCGCATTGTTCGGTTGATGTCCGCGACAATAGGTTGTTGTCGCTGACATCGAAGACTCGATTGAAATTACGAACATGAAACATTATGCGGCGACAAAATTGATGTCGACAATATGAAACGACAAAGTTGAAACTAAGCGAACTATAAGCTGATGTCAGCGTGAGGTGTCATAGCGACATCAAGGAACTTGATTGAAGAGTACGCGAGATGATTGTGAGTCGGGACAAGATATCGATGTCGCGACGCTCGGGAAGATCAATTGAAACGCAAGGAATGAAGTGTCGCGATAAGATATCGATGTCAGCGACATCGGTAACCTCCCGATTGAAGAATTTGCGAAGACTTAAGCAGATGTCGCAACGTGAGATCGATGTCGCGACATGGAGGATCTTGGCGACAAGGTCGCGACACGAACATTGCTGGGCGATCCGCTGGAAATCCCGCAAAGACTGCGTGGGATTAGGGCCCGGTGAGAAACCCTATAAATCTGTGACTACCACCTTTCGTAACGGCAAGCGCGTCTGAGCGAGTGCAGGTGGTGAGCTCATTTCTTTATTTTTTAGTTTTCTTTTCTTCAATGTTGATAGTTAGAGATTAGATTAGATTTATCGTTTCAGTTTCGTTTTATTTTCTGGGCTGGTTGTTATCATTTTTTGAAGCGGAAGGTATTTGAATACGGAAATTCATTTCTTTTCAAATTACTACGGAATGTTTGAAGTTCAAACCGATTGGAATTAATTTCCGATTTCCATTTACGATTATTCTTATGATCGGAGGAATCTTTGTGGGTGTAATTGATAATGGAGGAACCCGACTTCCATTAATGTGAATGCTATTATGATATGCACTCTGTGGTGGTTCCCGGCAAATTGTGAATTTCGGTTTGTGATTTACTTTCGGTTATGGGTTTAATGTTTTTGATCACGAATATCAGTTTTGCATACCCGTTTAAGAATTGTTTCATTGCTCACGATTTCAAGAGTCCTCTCATTGACAGAATGACAATCTGGGATTTATGAACATTTCTTTGAAGGTATATTAACCTGTATTAGAGATCTAATGAGCTTTAATGAGTTTACTGATAAATCCTCTTCTCACTTGAAATCAGAGAATGAGTTAGGCCAGGCTATCAAATTAAACAAGCGAGATAGTTCACCTCGATTCGAATAATTGAAGCCAATCCCATGTTAGGCGAGATCTAATCAAGGAGGGGTGATCTATTCTAATTTTGAGGAAAGTAACTGGAAGTTGTATTGTAGGAGTAACTTGGGAGCTAGAGTTCTGATCCATAAAATGGGTATGAAGTATTGCAAAGAAAAATACCCAAATTAGGAAGTCACTGGTAAAAGTAGTTATCTAATTCCTGTATTAGAGGATCGGTGAATTAGATAATGAAATGTGAAGTGTGGAGAGATCAATTTGTACTACTAAACGCGGGCCAGTTTCAGGCACGAAATACACAAGCCAGTGCAGTGTTGACAACGAGGAATTGATACTTCACAATAGCATTGATCTTAATGTGTACTCTAAGCGATGGTGTCGGTGTCATTTATTTTCTTAGCCTTGTTACATTCATTTATTCTTTAGATTCGGTTGTTCGTTATTCGTTTCTTTTATTATATACTTGTATAATTCTGATTTCTTAATTTGGGGCACAATGTCATTTATAGTCCAAATAGTATGGAGCAGTAGTCGGGGTAGTTGATTTAGAATTCTTGAGATCTACGTAGGTCGATGTCACGGATAAATCCAATTTATTACTTATCGGCACATTGCACTTGCTTAGTATATTAGGCCCGAAACCAATATTGAAAATGGTTACTCTAGGAGATTCTTTTGGTCTTTGACAAGTTTGTTAATAGTTCTGGGAACTAGACAATAGTCCTTGGTAATAACACCGTAAATTTGTATGTGTTCTTTTGGTCTTTCAACAAGTTTTATGGCTCCGTTGAGAGCTAGACAATAGTCTCATGGTAATACGATAAATAAATTTGTATGTGTTCTTTTGGTCTTTCCATGAGTTTTATGGCGTAGTTGCGGACGAACAATAGTCCTTGGTAATACGTCGTAAAACGTTGGCGACCGAAAATACATACAGAATTCACGGCGTTAACCTAGACTGTTATGCAGTCGGCAGGCATAAAACGTTGAAGAGCGAGAACCTACAAGTGCACGACGTTAATACAGGACTGAGTCACATTTTAACGGCTATAAGCACTGTTGAAGGGACAAGAAATCTCTAAATAATCATTTTCAATATTGATTTTGATAATATGCTGCAGAGTGCGCAGTCAGACAATGTAGAGGCGGATTTGAAATCGACTCTGTGACGATCTCATTCACACACATACAACTGCTCATACTGTTGGCCTCTAAATGACATTGTCTTCTGTAAGCGTAAATCTCTGAAGTATAATAAAGAATGACTGGCTCGAGTAATAGTCTTGAATAGTTAAGCATGAACAGTAATGCTCGTTAAGTAAAATCATGTGCTACAAATATAATTCTGTTGCTGACAATTTTAACATGTATTTTAGGTTTAAGAATACATTCAGAAAGCAAGCTTAGTAAATGCGGGCGGATGCTCTCTTCACGACTTCATTATCTGTCTTTTACACGATCACTCTTGAAATGGGGAATAACTGCAACGGAATACGAGCCACAGTGACTACTGCTTTGCAATGCTTCATGCCCTTTATGGTACAGTAAACTCTTAGCTCCCAGTTATCGATCAGAGATATACAACTCGGGGTTGCCTCTTCACTCAAAAGAATAACCTACTCTGATAGATCTCGGCCACTATTTCGAATATCAGTGTTGCTTGTTTAGAGTGATAGCTCATTCGACGTCTTCTATTTCGAAGATGAAAAGAAGAGATTTATCAGAAATGCAACTCACAAAAACTCGTAGTCTCTAATAATGAGGAATTATCATAGAAAATGTTCGCAACTCCGAGGATTGTCTCTTTCTGTGTCTTTCGAAGGTTTATCGCGCAATGGCCAATTCTTAAAGCGGTATAGAAAGCGATATTGATCAAAAGCGTAAAGTACATAATGCGTAGAATATGGCGAAGTGAATTTCATTTAAAATGGAGAGGATAATTTAGAGCAATGTGACCTACATTAATGGAAGGTACATTCCTCGTTGCAGTACCTCAAGTTCACGATGCAAATAGCTGAAAATGTGCTGAGGAACTGTAGAGACTTCGGTATTGAGAGAGAACAGGAGCTCCACTGCATTCCTTGCATCAAAATGATGTGTGGAGTTCACAGAAGTAAGCAGAAAACTAAAACGATCTGTTGAACTATCAGTGAAAAGAAAACTAAAGCAGAAAATCGAGCAACTACCGGACCTCGTTATCGCCGCCCGAAAACTACGATGCGGCGGAGTATGCGTATTATGGGGACTGGATGGTACATCATGCGATGCGTAATTTCGGAGCGTATTATGTTCGGTGTGACCATCCCAATGGGCTGTCATCATCTCCGCGTTTATCGTCTCGGAATGCAAATCTTCGCGACTGTTACTAATAATCGACATCGATATCTTGTCGACATCGCCATTCCGCTTGCAGGATTTCCCAGTGATCTCTGCGATGTCGCATTTATCGATCTGTCGCGACCGACTCCAATCATGCGGCCTCCTTTGTTGTCTTGAATGTCGCGACATCAATCTCTTGTGGCGACATCGGCTTATAGTTACGCTGGTTTCAGCATCGCTCATATTTGTCGCGACGTCAATCTTTTGTGCGGCAAATGGCTCATGTTCTTGTAACTTTCGTGAGTCTTACGATGTTGTAATGACAACCTATTGCCATTGACATCAAGCGTCCTTTACGTAAGCAATCTTATGCGCCACTTTGTATCTTTCAACTGGTTGCTCTTGGTGTCACGACATCAATCTCTTGTCGCGACATCAGCTTATGGATCTGGAGTTTTCACTTGATGGTTCTTGTTGGCCGGCGACATCAATCCCTTGTCAGCGACATCACTCTATGACTCCCACGGTCTCAAGCATTGCGTTCGATATTACGGCGACATCAATCGCTATGTGACATCTGCATGTTATGCGACTTTGAACTGTCCTTCTTAATGATGCGACATCGATCTCCGTCGCTGTTTTATCAACATGTCATCATGGTTAAGCATGTTCTGACACCGACACTCTTGCGGCGGCACTGAAAACTGCAACGCTCAGTAACAAGCCGTATCCTTTTTATATGCTCGGAAAACTTCAACTGGTTGCTGTATTTATTCGCGACTGCTGTATTTTTCACATGCATCGCATCGGCGCCTAACTAATCAGCGACTCGTCTTTGTCGCGACATCGCTTAAGTTTCTACTTAATCTCGGGTGCATATGCAACGATCATGTCGCGTTTGCATCAAGTGCTGCACTCACGATAGTTTTCCCTCACTAACACGGCACATTTTTCAAAACTACGGCATTAGTGGCGATTGCTTCATTATGCTACGCTGGCCTGCTGCATTTTATCGCCCGGTCTTTACATTTCAGCATTTTCTTCTTTCTTTATACTACGCAAATAACAGATTTGATGGACTTCATATTCTGCATCTTAATATTCATTTATTAAATCAAAACGAAAAATAATAAAATAGATGACTTTTAAGCTCATCAATAAGCATATGTATTGTTTATGCATTGACCATTGAAATGGAGTAACAAGCATGATTGGATAAAGGCATGTTGTGTTAGATAGAGAACTATATAGAACCATTAAGCATGAAAATGCTTAGCGTGTAGTTTTTAACTATGCCCAGGTATCGAGTCAACAAGAAAGAAGGACAAGAACAAGAAGTGCAGAGTCATAGAGAAAGTGTGCAACGTATAAGTATATCCCCGACATGAGCATACATCGCATTCTTGAACATTGATATTTTGAAATCAAACGAGTTAAACTCAGAAACATTGTTTTGTACTCCTTTTTGAAGGGGCATAGAATGCCTTTAATGTAAATGTGTTTGTATAAATGTAAATGTTTATGGGACTATCGTTTGCAATTGTTTCCGCAATATTTAAAAAGGCCTTTGCCTATGGTAAATGAGAAATATTTCAGCGTGAAAACTATAAAATGAAATGACATAAATAAAAATGTTTTTGATAAGATAAATGAAAACGGTCAGAGTAAACTGGGCTGCGGTTCAGATCCGCCATTTGGGTCACGACACTTTTGATAAAAAATAAAAAAAAAGGTTGTTACAAAAGGTTCCATAAGGACATGTAAATGTTGATTTCTCCTGATCCTCTGGGGCTATTGCAATCTGGTTATAACCAGAATATCCATCAATAAAACAATAATGGGAGTGCCTTGCTAACCTATCCAACATTTGGTCAATGAAAGGTAGAGGATAATGGTCCTTTCTGGTAGTAGTGTTAAGTTTCCTGTAGTCACATACACACTCTCTATCACATGCTTGATTTTGTAGGAATCAATTCATTCTTCTCATTTCGATCACGATGAATCCCTCCCTTCTTTGGAACCACATGTCTTGGACTCACCAAGGATTAATACGAATTGCATATATGAAGCACAGATTTAGCCATTTCGATTACTTCTTCGACTACTTCTTCATTCTTTTGGATTCAGCCTTCTTTGATGTTCTATAAAGTTCTAGCATTCTCTCAACGAGGATCTTGTGCATACAGTTGAAGGATGATTCCTTTCGTCTTCTATGGGCAAGCTATTGCTTCATATATTTTCTAGAGTCTCCAGCGGTTTTACCTCTTCGGCCCTACAGCTAATCCAGCTGAAATGATAATTGGATTTCCTTTTTCTTGTTGTAAGAAGGCATACTTTAAATGTTTAAACAATTCCTTGAGTATTAAACCCTCTGAACTTTTGTTTCTTGTAACTTTTCTTCTGCTTGCTGGATTTTTCTACAACTGACTTTCTCCAACACTGAATATTGAATCTTTTAATTTAAACTTGGAGTTCAGAAATTCAACTTCAAGATCTTTCAAAAGATACTTAAGTGTCTCATTCTCATTCATTCAATTACGAAAATTACAATCGATGATCAATTCGGACACGATAGGAATTTTTGTTTCTACAATTCACAATCAACACCTCTTAAGTTAAGTTGTTTCAAGCGTGATTGAGATTGAAGTGCCTTTGCTTCATCTCCAACCTTTGGCGATCGATTCACTTTTTCACATCAATCAATGCTACTTTTGTTGCTAAGAATGGTCTTCCTATCGACAATGGGACTTGTTTTGTCTTCCTCTATATTAATGACTACAAGTCCTTGGAAAGAACAAAAAAATTTCCCACTTTGATCAACACATCTTCAAGGATGCCCTCGGGATGAAGAAATTAATGTCCTATTTTCTAGAGGTCATGGGTGAGGTGAGCTCCCACAACTTAATCTTTGTATGATCAAAGGCATCAGTTTGATGCTAGCTCGAAATCCACTGTGTTTTCCCATATCAACATCCCCAATTTTGCAGGGTATAGTGAAGCTGCCTAGATCCTGCATTTTCTCTGATAATGCCTTCTGAAGCACTGCACTGTGTTTGCCTGTGATTATATATACTAAAACCTTCAAATTAACATAGTTACAAGAGCCTTACAATTCTCTTGCATCTTTGTCTATTTTGAATTACTTGGATATAATGAAAATTACTTTATATTGCTTAATTTGAAAATGGTTTTAATCTAAGACCTTTGCCAGAGCACAGATCATACAAGTAGTAAAATGGATGTAAGTCCGGATATCATTCTCATAAGTTGATAAATTTGAAATCAACTACCCCAACTACTTAAGGTCCACTATTTGAACCCCAGTGAATAGTGATAGTTTAATCAAGATAATAGTTCTGAAGCGATACATAGGAATAAAAGAATTTCAATGTTACAAACAATAACACAAAGAAATAATATCAAATAAAATAAAATAACGAACAAATCTTTTGGGTAATCAGTTTTCCCATGTGAAATGAACCACGATCAAGGAGATCTTTGTGAAACAGCAATTCTTGCATTAATATGCCATTATAATTACGTTGTTGGATGTGGATTTGTCTAAGATGCCTTAATATGCAGTGGATTTTCTCCATATTCCTTTGGTTAGAGGTCCTGCTTTCTGAGATAAGGATCTAATCGGCTACTTGTATTACACCTTCTTGCAAGATCCGGGTATTTTTCTTTCTCAATACTTCACACCCATTTCTTGAGACTGCAGATTTCTTGCTTCCCTTTGCAGGATCACTACAAAACTTCTACAACTCAATTGATGACTCATCCTTTAAATCCGATGGTTCTTCCCTTCCCTTGATTAGCTTTATGCTAACAGAATTCGAAACTTCCTACGTATTAGGTGAAGTCTTTGATTATTACATTGATAAATGTTTCACCTTCAACATCAATTATGAGTGAAAAGGAATTTATCTAGAGTGAACTTTGAGGAGCTTAGTAATTCGTCGATGGCGAGTCTATCCATACCCACAAGTGGAATGTTCCCAACTCTCAGGAATCTCCGTCTCTGTGTCACGTAGAGGGCATCCTGGAAATCAGAGGGAAACAATTCTTGAAATGGTATAATGTGCTACTGTGGGGTAGTGGATTGATAACAACATCCCGATCAAATAAATTCCAATCCAAGTATTTCTCTCTAAATGATGCAGAAAAGACTAAAACTAACTATAAATCCAATCTAGTGAAGTTGCTTCCCCAATACTACATTACAATCAACAATGGATCATTGATCAAGTACACATTTGTAATTGTAATAAGTGAAGCAAGCGAATTCAGAGAATTTGTCAAACTCCATTAATTTCGACGGTAATGGTAGAAAATCAGAAGTGAAATCTAGCTTCATCGTTTCTACACAGATCAATGGTTTAGATCCAGAAAAAGAAAATAAAAGAAAAAAAAATCTATTCTAAAAATATACAGTAACTCTTTCTCTTCTTCCCAGTTCTGGGTATCGAAGACGGGAGCTACTTTACTATCCTCAAAAAGTCTATTTATAACTATCAAAAGAAAATGGGCCTAATTTAAAAATCTCCAGGTGGATTTTACTAAAGAGAAAGCCCAATCTACTATCTCATGTCGTGACCTCAAAGCGATGTTGACTTAGTTTCTCTCATTTTCGTTCGATTGCGACGATAACCGGTTCCGACTTGGTTTCACTACTTGTTTGCTTTGATTAGTGGTCATGACATCAATTATAGTCGCGACCTTGTTAGCTCAATTGTTTTCAAAAATTGATGTCGCGACCATAGTTCCATGTCGTGACCTCGTTCCTCCTTCCTTTCTACTGCATTCTGCGTCACGACCTTGGTTTTAGGTTGCGACTAAGTAATTTCTCTTATCATCGCTTTCCTGGTCGCGACCTCACAAGCAAGTCGCGACCTCACAAGCAAGTCGCGACCTCTTTGTTACCTTACCCTTGTCTTTGTCTCGGTTACATGTACTTAGTCGCGATACCGAATATCTCTGTGGCAACCTTCTATCTTCATTAGTACCGAATTTTTAGTCTCGTGGCCAGGAGAAAAGCGGGTGTGACCTCAGTCTTCTCCTTGCCTTCCATACAGTTTGCAATCCTAATCTTTGTTACAACCATTTCCTTTCTCCGATCTCTATTTGGTCGTGACCACAAATGGTGTCAGCGACCTTATGGTTGCTCTTTGCAGTTGCATGATATCTGGTGCTTAAATGTAGTTGCGACCTAAATTTTCTTTGCTGAAGTGCTTCGCCCAGTCCGCGACACGAATGATGATAGCTACCTCGCTTGCGGGGTCCTTGACTAATAGGTTGATGCGCCAACCTCAATTTCTTAGCAAGAGGCCGTTTGTCAGGATTTATGTCGCGACCTCAATAGCACATCGCGACCTCGAGTGGAGTTCTTCATTTAAAAAATGGTTGCAATCTCAATTTTCTTACAGAGACCTCATCTGTGGCTTCATCAACATATCAACGTCGCAACCTCAAGTTTATGTTGTGACCTGCGTCATCTTCATTTGGCGTCGTGACCTCAATTTGAATTAGTCGGGACCTCAGATTCTTCAGCAGATGTTCATACGTCTTGTCTTCGCTGTCGCCGTGCATGTTGAGTGCTTTGGTATTTACGTCTTAACCTCACTTTCCTGTCGCGACTTCACTTCTCAGTTGCGACTTCAATTATGCTATTAGACTGGTTTCTTCTAGTTTGTAGGGATTTTGATTCTGCTGTACTTCTCTACAAAATTATATTTGAGTAAAATATCCATATTTCTGCCTATGAATCAGCATTCATATTGTCATTTAAATTAGAAAAATGGATTAAAAATCCAATGAGTTTTTGACTCATCAATTCCCCAAACTTAAATTTTGCTTATGCGAAACGAAAAAGAAATAATTGTTTATCCTCCAAATAAGTGAGCTTTACATTTTTATAAGGACATTTTCAGATTTAAACCACAGTCTTTCTTATTTTACCATTTGACTTGAACAGAAGGTTGTAGTATTGTCTAAGAATTCGAGTCATCCAATAAGAAAAGAAATGTTTTTAACCTTCATCACAAATAAGAGTGATAGAAATTGCCATATATGAACCTGATCCAAAAATAAATCTTGTTAATGTGAGTGTGTGTAGGTCTTCCTTCTATTCATCTTTTTTTGTGAAATTAGTTGTCTTTTGGAATTTTATTCGACTATTTTAAGTCCCATAGGCTTGTTTTCATATTGATCTCTTACTAATGTAAAACTAAACCTTCAAGATCAAAAGGTCTTCAGGCTTGTAATATTAGAGCTTAGGTAGTGGTGGTAATGAGAAAATTTTAGGATGCAAATTGCAGTTCCATTCTTTTCTTTTTGTATAATGACGCCATTTCTCATCCTTGCTGCTCTTTATTGTAGCTCTCACATTCAACTTATCATTTCGGTTCCTTTTCTTGGAACTGATTCAAGAATTGAATGAGTGCAATGTTTTATCACTTATTAGGCTTTCTATCTATCTTGGGAACTTTGGGCTGGTAACTCCCGTACCGATTGGCATTAGAATTGCAGGTGTTGAAACACCCCTCTGAGCAGTGTTCAAGAAAGATAAGCCACAAGACAAAGCGATTCCATTTTTCAATTTATTTTCAACTTTGTATATTTCTTCAATTTATTTTTCCTCCTTCATCCCTTGTAATCTAAAAATATATTCCCCCAAACTTGTTCACTTTCACGCATAATGGCTTTCCTTTTCTAAAGCGGGTAGTGTGGGGTTCTTTTACGTGGTGTTAATTCTAAGAGAGGAATTTCGGTCTTCAATTCTTTGCTATTTGAAAAAGTAAAGCTTTAAAATCAATCATGGAACTAGAGTGTATGCTTTTGCATAATATGTTGAAGCTTGAAGGTTCAAACTTCGGATATGGCCTCTATCATTTCTTGTTGGTTGTTTACGCTACAGGATTTCGCCTCAACCAGTAATAATCTAACAAGTTCTGAGACCATATGCTTTAGAATTGGATTATTCCGAGAAGATGTCCTAATTCCTCTTAAGCCAGATTTCACTAGACATGTGCATAGTTTTCCAAAGATTTGTGTAGACTTAGTTGTTTACACTCAAAATTCAAATCATTTTATTTGCTCTTCGATCATTATATTTTCAGAGTGCGAACAAACTTGGTTCAAACTAAAAGCGCAACCTCTTAATCAGGTTCCATGGTTTCTGTTCTAACCTTTCTCTTACAGTTTTTGTTCTGATTTCATCATTGGTAATTGTGTCATTGTACAAAGAAAGCTCGGAGATATAAATCATTTCTTGTAGACAAATAATGAATGACACAAATAACACAATTCATGTCCGGTTATGAATCCAAACAATTACTTTATTAAAACATTGAAATTTCATTTTATTCAATGAATTTTGATAATATCAAACACTAATCTTTTGTCTGATCTGATCTCTCTATCTATACACAAAAACTAATGCAAAAATACAATAAAGGCGTATCTAATCAGAGAAAATTCTCTATTCCTTTATCAAAACCTTATACCTTCCTCCTAAAAATTTTGTAGCTCTGCTTAATAGTTCCCCTTGTCCGCAGATGTGCGCGAGGAAGAAAGGGTTGATAAGCGGAAGCGTGACCAAATGAATGAGCCTTTCTTGCCTCCTACATCGAGTTCCTACGGATGATGGGAGTTCACAGTTAACCCTTCTTCAATTTCCTTCCCATCCATCCATTTTCTTAATGATAGAGCATCGTGTTTTGGAATCATGGTAAGGTGTTTTTTAGGCTCCATTCATTCCATGCGCTGCATTTTGTCCCTTGGAACTCATCTTTTCCTCGTATATTTTCTTTATCTTAACATTCAATTCCCATAAATGTCTTCCCATCCTTTTATAGTGACCTTGGTTCTCAGAGAGACCAGAAAGAAATATGATCTTTTTAATATTCCCATGATAATTAATTAAAATTGTGGAATCCATTTGGATATTTCTAACGGGAGATTTTTGAAAAGAAGGGAAGCGCCCAAGGAAGTTTGATGCGTTTTTCTTTGAGCGTGAATATCTTTTGAATTCCTCTTTCGAAAAGACGCGACCTAAACTAGTTACTTTAATTCCGGCTAGGTTTCTGGTTCTGTATTAATAATCTCGTTGATCATTCCGTTAAGATCCAGAGTACCTTGCTGATTTGCATCCATGAATGAAATTTTTGGAGGTTAACCAGTTCGCACTCTGGGCTTAGGGTTTGGAAATTCAAAGAATTAGGAAGTGGAAGTAGAGGAGTTTGAAAGAAGTGAAGATTAATTGACGTTTTGTAAATGGCTTTTTTGGCTTCACACTTGACAAATAAGCTCGAGGGTTATGATTGCTGAATGAGTGCAACATTAAATTTTAAATTACTTACACTAATGCTTTTCATTAACTCCTAAATGGCGTCGCTACGCCTATTCGAAAGGATTAAGGCTTAAAATTTGACAGGGTTAACATTTTTTGGTCGCAACCTACTTAGCTTTGTCGCGACCTGAGATGTGGTCTCAACATAAGGGTTGGTGTTGTTGCGACACGAGACTACTCTAATCCTAATTCCTATAATTCCATTTCAAAACAATTTCAATTCAATAAATCAATCAAAAACAAGTACAATTCATCTTGACTTTCAGACATTCGCAAATCAACTCTATAATGCAGCGGATTTAAAATTCAATCAAAAATTAAAAATTTCCCAAAAATTCAATCATGCCTTATCAAAAACAATGAGCATTAATCAAAGAAAGAGTATCTTATAAATAGTGCGTGATGAAAGTTTGGATGTAGAGATTCCTTCTTGCATACACTTTTGTATCCTAAAAAAAACAAACATACATTAAACGTGACCAACTAAATCACACCAAACTTACTAAAAAAAATCAAAAATTTCTTAACACAAGACTCAAAAATTGAAACAAACTGTGATGTGGGTTGCCTCCCACAAAGCTGCTCCATTTTGAGTCCTTAGTTGGACTTGCTGCCATTAAATCCTTGTTTCCTCAAATTTTCTCCTTGAAACTAGAATCATTTGTTATCGTTCTCGAGTAGTGCTTCAATCTCTGACCATTGACCTTGAATTCTTTTCCATTCTTGGTTCTACGGTGTCCTTTGCTCAAAGGTTGTATTCGATACTACGTATATGGTCATCCATTTTGATTCGGCTTCCACCGGAAAGAGTTTGATGCGGGTTGAATAACAGGACTTGATCTCCTGCCTCAAATTCCCTCCTCAAAATCCTTTGATCATGTCATTTCTTTGTTTTATCTTTGTAAATTTTGGCATTATCATAGGCTTCATTCCTCAGCTCTTCCAATTCATTCAATTGAAGTAGCCTTTCTTCTTTAGCAACCTTGAAATCAAAGTTCAACTTCTTGATAGCCCACATAGCTTTATATTCCAATTCTAGAGGAAGGTGACAAGGTTTACCATAGACAATCTGGCTAATGGGGACATTCCAATGGGAGGTTTTATGGCAGTCTGTGTGCCGCGATTGCATCATCAAGTTTCAAAGACCAATCTCTTCTACTGGAGCTTACAATTTTTTCTAGAATTTTCTTTACTTCTCTATTGAAAATCTCAGCTTGCCCATTTGTTTGAGGATGATAAGCCAAGCTCATAATGTGTTTGATTCCGTATCTGCTCATGAGTCTATCAAACACCTTATTTGCAAAGTGGCTTCCTCCATCACTGATAATAGTTCTGGGCATCCCAAATCTGCTCAAAATATTCTTTTGTAAAAACCCCACAACTGTATTAGCATCATTTTTGGAATAAGCTGTTGTCTCAACCCATTTTGATACATAATCCACAGCTAGGAGTGTGTATAAATTTTCTACTGAGGTGGAAAGGGACCCATAAAGTCTATTCCCCAAACATCAAATAGCTGCACCACCAGGATACCTTGCAAGGGCATTTCATGCCTTTTGCTAACATTTCCCATTCTTTGGCATCGATCACGGAATTTCACCCATTCAAAACAATCCTTGAAAATGGTAGACGATAAACATGATTGGAGAATTTTGTGGGTTGTTTTGTCTCCTGTAAAGTGTCCTCCAAATGGTGATGCATGACATTCCTCCTTAAGATCTTGCCTTGTTCACTCTCTGGTACACCTCACGATTATCATATCGGCTCCTCTTTTGAACAATAGTGGGTCATCCCAAATAAAATCTATTGTGGTCAACCAATTTTTTCTCTGTTGGTAGCTGAGTTCTGGTGGCATAACCCCACATGCTCAAAAGTTCACAATATCAGCATACCAAGGTGATTAGAGTGACAAAAGAAATAACTGTTCATCTAGAAAATGTTCTGCTATTTCTTTTTCTTTTTCTTGTACAGTAGGTTTTTCAACTCTTGACAAGTGATCAGCTATCACATTGTCTGACCTTTCTTGTCGATCTCGAGATCAAAATTCACATGCATAACAATACCCACGATTAGTCTTGGCTTTGCTTCTTTCTTTGCATCAGATACTTAATTGCGGCATAGTCGGTATGGATAATCACATGGGACCCCCCAATATAGTATGGCTAATTTTCCTTAAAATTACTATGGCTGACATCGCTACGGTAGTGAGTAATTCTCTTGAGCTTCATTAAAGGTTTTGTTGGCATAATATCTGACCTTAAACATCTTGTCGGTTCTACATCCCCCATCTGACTCCCATTGCATGATCATCACACATGATTTGAGCTCCTTGTCCCGAGTCTGATTTTTCCATGATGGAGCTTCAGCTAATTTTGATCTAATCTCTTCAAAAAGATCTCAGCGGGGACTCATCAAACTTAAACTTTGCATCTTTTTCAAACAATCACCTCAATGGCCAAACAATTTTAGAGAAGTCTGATAAATCTTTTGTAAAAGTAGCATGTCCCAAAACTTTTATTCCCTTGAATATTTGTTGGTGGCATAAGATTTTTATAAATTGAGCAACTGGCAGTCTCTTCAAAAAGCCACCTTTCTGAAATCCTTGCCCCAAGGACAATTATGTTACCACATAAATGGCATTTTTCCCAGTCAGTTCAGATTCTTGTTTTGGCATACATGAAATCTTGTCCCAAATTATGCAAGCAATTTTCAAAATGGATCCATACATATGAAATCATCCATGAAGATCTCTATAACTTCTTACGAATGCGAAATAGACATCATGCATCTTTGGGAATGTAGCCAGACATTACACAAACCAAATGGCATTCTTCTAAAAACAAAAAAGTACCAAATGGGCATGTAAGTGGTTTTCTCCTGGTCCTCAGAATTAATGGAATTTGATTATATCGGAGTATCCATCGAAAACGAGAAGTGAGGTGTCTGCTAACCTATCTAACATTTGATCAATGAAGGCGAGGGGAAAATGATTCTTTCTTGTGCCGAGAATTGATTTCCTATAGTCTATGCATACCCTCCCATCTGTCCACCCGAGTTCTTGTAGGAATTAATTCATTTTCCTCATTTCTAATTATAGTGAATCCGCCTTCTTAGGAACCCGTATTGCTGAGCTCTGGTATGCGATATTGCATATATAAAACACGCATTCTCAGCCATTTCGACACCTCCTTCGACAACCTCTTTCATCCACGGGGATTTAGCCTCCTTTGGTGTTCAATAGAAGTCTTTGCATCATCATTGACAATATCTTGTAAATGCGAATGGAGGGGCCCGATGCCCTTTAGATCCTCGATTGACCAAGCAATAGCTTGTATACTTTCTCGAATTTGCGGCAACTTTTGTTCTAAATTCAATCAATACGTGATATGATTCTTGGTTTCCTTTTTAGTTCTAGAAAGCATATTTCAAGTGATTGGGCAATTATTTTAATAACTTATACGCACTAGTCTTGTTCCATGACTTTATGTTCCTTCTTTTTATACATGTTATCTGACTATTTTCATTAAGCTAATTTGCTTCTATATTTTGCCAAGCTGAAGGTAATAATTCATAATCAATACTCTCAGTCTTGGAAATTCCATCTCAATTTCATTGATAGAATGAGTGAAGATTACTGTCCAGAATTCAGTTCAACAGCGATGGGATTCTTGTTTTCTCTGACCATACAAATCTCTTCATCGACAACGAGGTTGTTCCAAGCTCTTGTTAGGTTAAAGTGCTATCCTTCATCTCCTACCCTTAGGTCAGCTCTTTTGCATCTATCAAGGCGGCTCCGGTTGCTACAAAGGGTCTTCCTGGCATATAGGAACTTGGGTATCATCTTACGATTTCATGATCACAAAGTCCATAGGAAAGATAAATTTCCCCACCTTGACAAGCACATCTTCAAGAACACCTTCTGGTCGTGCCATGGATCTATCAGCCATCTGTAATGTAATTGATGTTGGGAGGAGTTCCCTCAAACTCAATCTATGCACCACTGATAAAGGCATCAAGTTGATACTGGCACCAGAGTCACATAAGGCCTTCTTGAATTCATATTTCCCTATGGAGCAGGGAATGGTAAAGTTGCCTAGGTCCTTCATTTTTGCTGGAAGACTTCTCTGGATAACTGCACTGCAAGTGGCAGTCAAGTTCACTATTCCTTCCTCAGCAATCTTCTTTTTCTTACTCAGTATCTCCTTCAGAAATTTTGCATAGTTCGGCATTTGATTGATTGCCTGGGAATATTGATTTCTATTTTCTTGAATATTTCCAAGAATTTAGAAAACTGCTCTTCCCTTCTTGCCTTCTGAAGCCTCTGAGGAAATGGCACTGCAGGGGTATAAGCTTGTACTTTCTCCTTCTGTTTTAGCTCACAACTCTTCTCAGGCTGTTCAGTTAGCTTTTGCTTTTCTGCATCTGTTGTCTTTTCTGACATATTCTTCTCTTCTTCTCTTCCAGTTTGTAACATCGGTATATTAATATATGTTTTGTTATATTCAGGTAAGGATTTTTGGGGAGCAAATGCAACTTATGCCCTATGATATTTTATATTGTGATTAAGATTAGCTATCTTAATGATTGGTTTAATTAGAGGATTAGCAAAGTGTGTTAGATTGCATTTTTATGGCATGTGGGTCCAGTATACCAGTGGTAAGTTAGTGGTTTTGTTAGGATTTGTAATTAAGTATGTCTTGAAGGACCCTTTTGAAAAACTTGTTAGTGGAAGGAGTAAAGTGCAAGTCATGCTTGTGAGCTATGTGGCATCATGAGGGCATGACACCTCATATATGCAAGGTAAAGGGCTCTTGACATGGCAAGTGCATGAGAAGAACACCATGTTGCCAAAGCAAGCCAATTCTCTTAGTTTGGATGCTTCCAAGACCAACTTCTTTAGGAAATTAGAGAAATTCTGGAATTTTAGAAAGTGAGAGAGAGTTCTAGAGAGAAGCTAGAGAGAAGGAGGAGAAAAGGCTTGAAGGAAAGCTTGGTTTTTGGTGGAAAAAGTTCACTAAGGTATGTAAACATGATCTTTGAGGCCTTTGTTGTATTTCTATTGGACTTTGGTTATATTCTAGGGTTTGTTCGGTTCATCCTAGCAGATTTGATGAAAGAGTGAGTTTGGTGGAACCTAAATTTATAAAGACCGGTTTGTGAAGATGGCATGTGTGTGTGTGTCAAGGAATTGGTGCTGTCCAGCTTTCCCCTTGACCCCATGACAGTGTTTTGGCCATAAGTTGGCCTAAGAACTCGAACTTGGATGATTCAGTTGGAGAAGAAGCCCAAGACCTAGCCCTTCGAATGTCTAGAAGCAACCAAGAACTAAACCCTACCATAAGACCCTTGAATTTGAGGTTGAAAAGTCAGATACAGATTCTGTCCCATGTTCTGGGCAGTTCCTGTTTTGAGTCATAAGTTGAGTTAAGATTGATCTAAATGGGTATTCAAAATCCTTCTCAAAGTAACCACATAGAATAACTACATGAAGAAAGGATGGCCAAATTATGGCTCATTGTTCCCATAATTTCGTCAAAGTAAGAATTGAAGAGGGCATAGATTCTGTCCTAGAGGCTCTCTCGGGAGGTCAGGTGTAAAAACCATAACTCTTGATTTTGAGGTCGAATGACCTGATTTAGAGAGCTGTGGAAAGCTAAGAGATAGGGGAACTTTTGGTCAGAAGACAACAGTGAAAAAAAAGCATGTATGGCTGGTCAAAAATTGTAGTTGAGAAAAAAAAAAAAAAAAAAAAAGGGGTCTTGAGATAGGCTGAAGAATTTAAGTGTTGTGTGCTGTTTGTGTGTACTAATAAGGGGTTTTAAATGTTGATCCTAGTAAGTGTAGAGAGTGCACTTGGGGGGATCAAGGTTTATGTTGGAAGGTATAAGAATATATGTGAGTCGAGTGGTTATAAAGTAATAGACCACTTGAGTAATTTTTTATGTGACACGGATTATGAGAGGCTAAGGAATCTTATGACTTGTTATTTGCAGATCCTTTGGAGTAGCCTCGGGTTTTGACATCCTTGGGAGACTTGCGGATTTTTGAATCCAAGGAAGGTAGGGGATCTTATAACCTTACCATAGCACAAATAACGTGGTTTGATGTTGTGGAATTGTACCATTAGTGCTTTGGCATGTGATTTTCTAGTGATATATAATTGTATATTTTTATATATATGGTAATCTTTAAATTAGCGGTACATGATGTTTAAATATCCATGTGGTTGAATGCTTTGTGAAATTGTTTTAAAAAAAAACATGATATGGGTATGGCGTGGCGAGAATGGGATTGATGTAGTGGATGATTAGTGCCCCGAGTCTTTTGAGCCTATTCAAGATAGGTTTTGAGTGCTTTGCGCACTAATCATATAGATGAGCCAATTGACATGTAGGTCCATAGTACCAGTCCCATTTCGGGTTGTTTTTGGTAATTTTGCAGGTTTTTGCGAGCCTCAACAATAAGTTTCAAGTCGATGTCAAGTTGGTGTTGAGATATTTGAGGGATTCACGATTGATTTCACCAACCAAAAATGAAGAAATGTGAAGTGGAATTGATGAAAGGATGATGCGTGGCAAAATAGAAGGAAACCAGATTTTAAATATGCATTGCAAAATTTGTGATTGCGAATTTGTAATCATAAGCGAAAAGAAGACTATCAATCTAGCGAGAATTTTATAAATCTAGCGAAATTTTAGCAATCTGGCGAAATTTTAGCTATGCAAATTTTGCTAAGCGTAATTTCTCTGCTAAGCGAGATTCTTTGTTCAGTGAGAAATTTTGATTTTAAGCTATCTCTTGTGAATTTCGCTAAGCAGCGAAATTTATTTAACATAATGAAATTTTAAGCTATCTTCGCCGAAATTCCACAGTATAAGCGAAATTGATGCCCTTGTGTTTTGATGTTTTGATTCAACGACCACGTTTTGATTAATTACCATTTTGTCCACATTGTAATTTCATATTTTAGGCCTTTTTGTGTTTTCACACATTGGGGTTGACTATATAAGCTCCCTACTGACTTTTATAACCTAACTTTTCATTCCTTTGTAAATCCACATGACTTTTCATTTTAGGTTAGTTTTCTCTCTTCTCTTCTTTCTCTCATTTTCTTGACCAAACACCCACTTTGGGGATGACAGCTCAAAGGATGTTTGAAAGCCTAAGCCCTTTCATGAAGAGGAGGGTCAACGGTGAGTTTGAGATGAGTTTTCCTGCCTCATTTATCACATTGGTAATTTATGACATTTAGCTCCTGCGTCTCTGCAAGTTTGAAACCTCTGAATCCAGCCTGCTTCAATGTGTATTTGGCAAGCTTTGTGGATTACAGGTGGATGCTTAATCTTAGATCTACTATCATCCCATGATTTGTCTCCTATTAGTTACCTCATGGTTGTCTCTTTGAATATATACTGCTGATTAGGGACTTGAATGCTGTGAATATCATATCTCCTTGAGGGTAATTTGGGGTTGGGTTTGAGTGCCAAATAAAGGTCCGGTTTGAGGCTTGACCCCTCTAGTCTTTATCTAGCCTTAGGAAACACCCGAGGCATGAATACACCTTAAAACTCAATCCGGTATTTGAGACTTTAAGGAGTCTTGGCTCTAAATTTTCCTTTAATTTATATGCGATTTACAACCATCCATTGTTTTTGAACAAAACCAAAATCAAAGAGAAATACCGCTCAACTCATTGCACTTCTCATTTCACGAAGAAAACCCATCCCGTGTTGACCTAGACACACGCTATCTTTGCGATGGCTCGCTACGACGGTAAATTTTAGGATATAAATTTTGTTGATTCTATAGCCCTCTTGTAGCGCAATCAAATGGCGCGGATTAAGTGGATAGTGCCCTAGTGAGATAAGAAGCTGTTGAACTTGTGATTCTGTCACAAGTTTTTGGTAAAATCTCATTTCATACGATTTTATCATTTCCATTGAAGAAGTTCCTTTGCGGAATTTAAATTTTCAGTACAACAAATTTTCCTTGCTTTAATTTTAGCTAACCTTAACCCTTTTGTTAGTTACGTTTTTGGCTGTTTTCTGGTGATTGTGAGGTGTGCAGACCGGTTTATGCGGTGGGATAGGAACACTGCGGGTAGGCTTGAGATGGTGACTCTTTGCTGAAACGAGGGCTTCAGAGTGATCTCACGGTGCTGAATGGATCCTGCAGGGAGGAACAACAAAGCCGGCGAGGTGCTTAGGAGCCCAATGCATGCAGATCCTTGAGGTTGTACACCCACCCACGGTGAGTGCCCTCATGCATAATTCCCCCTGCTGAGGAGGTGGCAGTGAAGCCTTACTTGGTGCCTCTACTCCCAACATTCCATGGCACGGAGAATGAAAACCCTTACAATCACATAAGGGAGTTTGAGGAAGTATGCACCACTTTCAAAGAAGGTGTAGTGGACATGGAGCTCCCTCCAAGTTAACCTTTCCCTTGGCAAGGACAAAGGCAAAAATTTTGGCTAAATGCATTAAGGCCAAGAACCATAAGAAAGGGTAAGGAGTTGTAAGCGGAATTTAAAAATTCTTCGTGCTCACAAGACAAACAACTTGAAGAGCAAATTTACATTTGCGGCTCATGATGGTGAGAGAGTTACCGTGATGGGAGAGATTTATCAGAAGACTATCAGTGCATGCCCACCATGGGTTTGATGATACATGGATGCTGTGAATATTTTATGATGGAATCTCCCTTCCATGAAACAATTGTGGAAACTATGTGTGGAGGAGATTTCTTGAGTAAAAATCTGATGAGGCAATGGACTTCTCGATTATGTAGTCGAGACCTCCAAAAGTTGGATTGACCAAACCCAGAAAGCAGAGATAGATTCAAGCCACCGGTCAGACAAGAGAGGAGGGAAAAAGCCATGTGCCCTCCCGAGAAAGATATAATTTGAGAAAGCTAAGGTATCTACCTTGGCTAGAAGGTGGAGAATTAGAAAAGAAAAGGATACATGAGTGCGACGTGGCCAGAGAGCCATGCAGGATAAAAGCGCTGGCGCAGTCACGACAACCCGGAGAACCATGTCAAAGCCCCATTACGAGGATGCAAATGTAGTGAGCCAAGCAAACCACAAACAAATGCTCCAAATGGCAACACAACTAATTGGAGGAGTCACCTGACAACTCATGGAAACCTCAACCTCTGTATATCTACCCCAGGAACCGACGGCGACATTCTACCACCACTTCACGGCATCGACAAGCACCCACCTCCTCTCTGTTGAGCAAGCCATTTTGAATCCCGAGGCAAGGTGGTGGAAATTTCGTGGAGGAGCAAAAGCATTAATGCTCGGTTGAACGAAAAATTGAAAATGTAGAAAGCTCCTTGAACAAGAGAATAGATGGGTGGAAAGTAACCTTAGCAGAAGAATTGTGACTACGGGGCATCCATAACGAATGGAAAATCGGCGACAAAGCGGGAGGTTCCCTTCTCAGCCACTACCAAATCCAAGGGGAGTCCATGAGCCCGAGCTATTCGGTGAACCTTCACGAATGGATGAAGTCAAGGCTGTCATTACCTTAGAGTGGAAAGAGGTTGATCGGCCCAGTACTTGGCTTTGTTGAGAAACGAGAAGGGAAAAGAATTGGAGCCATAACACATTTTCTTGAAGGAGACCAGTGTTTATCACCACCTCCATTTCCCCACGAAGCACTAAAGGCAAGAGAAGACATCCGTGACGGGCATCTAGAGATCTAAGGCAGGTGAAGGTTAACATACCCCTTTTGGACATCATCAAACAAGTCCATGCATATGCAAAGTTTTTGAAAGATCTCTGTACAATCAAAAAGGGGTTGGGCATTGACAAAAAGGCATTCTTAACTGAACAAGTTAGCTCCATCATCCAATGCAAGACAATGGTGAAATCTGAGGATCCGGGGACTGACTATCTCAGTTAACATTGGAGATTTTGCATTGACAAAGCACTATTAGACTTGGGTGCTAGTGTCGACCCTCTTTGCCATACTCGATTATGTATGGCGGCTAGGTTTGGGAGAGCTGAAACCAACCAACATCACCTTATCCTTAGCCGATCGTTCGGTGAAATACAAAGGGATAGTGAAGGATGTGTTGGTAAAGTAGACAAGTTCTCTTATCCAGGTGATTTCGTGGTTCTCAACCACCCAGTCCGGTGGCGAGGGGGCACTAATCAAGTGCCCATTATATTGGGAAGGCCATTCGGCCACATCAATTCTTAGGAATGGGGTCATGCGGCTCACATTTGGCAACATGACAGACTCAACATTTTCCACTTGAGCAACAAGCAAAACTAGGCGAGGATGGGGGAGCAAATCGCAGTGAAGTTTGCACGAGTGGTACACCGCGGGTGGGAAGGCATGATGTGTTAACAACGTGGAAGAATTGATGGAGAACAATGAAGCCAGTGTGGAAAATTACCATTCCTCTACTTGACCCGATCGGCCAACGCCACCGGAGACCCGGATTGCCCCAACAAAGGGAGCGAGCATGAAGGCACACGGCACACACCCACTTGCATGCGTGGAGGCTTCTCCCTCTGGACCCTCCTTGAGATCATGGCTCCTGGCCCCGGGAGTGGTTCACCATAGAACTGGAACCTCCAAATTTTGTTGAAATTTTACTTTATGTTATTTTAAGTCTTAATTTGGGCTTTTAGTGATGACACTACTTTACCTATTTCCTTTTCAAATATTTTCGCGTTTACAAACATCTTATCACAATTTTGGTTTGAAATGTTGGGAGTTCTGCATCTGGATCTCATTTCATCACTGTTATGTCGTCTGATAACATCGTCAATATATTCTCAGTTGCGATCTGTTCTTCGTGATTTCGCAGTTCTTTGAGTGCAGACTGTGATATCGTATGAAATATATATGCCTCAATACACTAAATATTTATTGTACTACTCATTTTAGTGTTTCTCTTTCTTGCCTTTAGTTGAAGAATTGAAGCCCTGTATGTTACCTTAATGATAGAACAATTCCATGCATGATTTAGTTTTTGGTCAATTGAAGTTCTAGTGTATTCAACCTTGAACATCCATCCCCCTTTAGCTAATTCACACACTGCACACGAATTAGCCTGTAGGTTGGCTATATACCTCTTCGCCTTGCAAAGTCGGCGTTAGATGCATTGTGACATAATAGTTTGTGTTACATGTATGAAGACCAATGTAGTCTTCCCGAATGAAAAAGAAAAGAAAAAGCAAAAAGAAAAGGAAAGAAGAAAAGAAGAATAAAGTGCGGCCTTTGCGTGAAGCCGAACAGATTACGGTATGGTGAGAGAGCCTTTGAGGCCCGATGCCTATGGCCTTGGTGGTTGGGAGTGAAATGGAGCTTAGTGTTAGCTTTACGGGTGGATGGAGGTAGAGTTTGGCGGTTGTACTGGGTGCTTAATTCTCGAAGTCATTGATCAGGGGTGAGCTTTGTAGAGTTTGTGGTCATTTGATCCTTTTAGTGATGCCCTAAATATCAGTGGTTGGTGATCATGGGTGGTTATTACACGGACTTGATGAGACAGATTTTTTAGCATTACACTGTGTAATCAAAGAAAAGAAATAAAAGTGCTTGTTGGTCCTATTGGGATTGGTCAACGGTTTAAGGCCATAGCGGTATGCTAGGTTGGGGAGATGGCTTGCATCTTATTGGCTCAAGCCCGGTTACCTTAGGAACAGTGAGTTTTGGTGGAGGATTGGGTTGACTTCCTTGGAACCGATGTGCCCTAAACTTGTTCTTATGTGGCATTTATTACTGTTATGACGGTTTCGTTCGGGGTCTAAATTGTTCATTACTAAAGGTAAAGTTTATCTTTATTACCACTCTTTTGAACAATATACACTTTTGCCAAATCTGACACCACCTGCCTGTGTTTTAAGTTGCTAGGGACTAACAATGTGTCGGTTGAAGTGTGATTAGTGCTGGTATATTGCAGAACCCTATTCAAGATAGGTTTGAGTTCTTTTGCGCACTAATCATATGAATTGAGCCAATTGAACATATCTTGAGGTCCACTTAGTACTTGATCCCATTTAAAGTTGTTTTAACAGTAATTTCTTAGTTTTGCGAGCCTCAGCCAATAATTTGAAGTCGATGTCAAGTTGGTCTTAGAATCTTTGAGGATTCCATGAGTGGTTCACCAACCAAAAATGAAGAAATGTAGTCAGTTGATCGGATGATGATAGCAAAAGCAGGGAGGGGAAACCAGTTTTAAGCTGTATTTCTGAAAGATTTATTTTGTGAGATGTGAAAATTTATGATCTCCTTGAAATTCTAATCTATTATTTATGCAAGAGTCTTAGTAAAGTATAAAATTTCGCTAGCCTAGCGAAAATTATTGATTGATGCGAAAATTTTGATTTTAATATCTATGTAATTTAAGCTAGCTTAGCGTAATTTAATGCTCGCAATTTAGCTAACTTTATGTAATTTTAAGCTGTGCTAGCGAAATCCCATAGCAGTACGCCTGTGTTTTAGTGTTTTTTGATTCAGCGACATTTTGATTAATTGCCATTTTGTCCTATTGTAATTCCGTATTTTGAGCCTTTTTGTCATTTCACACATTGGGGTTGACTATATAAGCTCCCCTACTACTTTTGTAACCTAACTTTTCATTCACTGTAAATCCACGCAGCTTTTCATTTTAGGTTACAGTTTTCTCTCTTTTCTCTCTTCTTTCTCTCATTTTCTTGGCTTCCAAACACCCCCTTTGAGGATGACAGCTCAAAGGATGTTTGGCTAAGCACTCTCATGAAAGTCAACGGTGAGATTTGAAGTAATTTGCGCCCTCTCATTTATCTGCTTGCATTTATGAGCATTTAAGCTCCACTTGCCGCTCTACCCTAGGTTTGAAACCTCTAGATCTAGCCTCGCCAATGTGTGTTGGCAAGCTTTGTGGATTAGTGGATGTAATGTTGAATCTACTATCATCCCTTATTGTCTCTGTGTTGCCATAGGTTATCTCTTTTGAGGCCGTATGCACCATTGGGACTTGAATGCTCTTAAATGCCAAAAGCATATCTCATGAGGAAGTAATTTGTAGGGTTGGGTTTTAGTGTCAAATCAGGTCGGTTTGGGAAGCGACTACGAGGTCTTATCCCCATGGCAGAAACATGCGAGGCATAGATACCGTAAAACTCCAATCCGGTACAAGACTTGAGGAGTCTTCCTTTCTGCATTACCATTTTAATTTATCAGGTTTACAACATATCCCATTACTGTTTTGAACAAACCAAAATCAAAGAGAAATACCATTTTCAACTCAGCCCCCTTCCTCATTTCACGAAGAAAACCCATCCCAGGTAATTTGAATACACAAGGCAACCTCTGCGGTAAAACCTCGCCTTCGTGATGGGACACCTAGGATATAAATTTTGTTGATTCCTATAGCCTGCGTGGCGCGAATGGGTGGACAGGGCAGTGACTCAGATCCTGGGTTGTGGTCCCAGAAGGTTATAGATATACGGGATGTGTGGGCATATCCACACAGGTGGTAAGTCGGCAGATTTGTGGTTGTTGCAGGGATGATGGGCTAGTCCTCGGTGGCCAAAGAGTCTTGATGAGGGAGGGTTGAATGGTGGTGAAACACATTCATGTGTTTCCATATATTTATTGTTTAGTAATTTAGAAATATTTTGAATAATATTTTTGGTCATGTATAAAATTGAAATGTTTTTATGAGCATGACATTATGGGATTCACTCTGCGGGTTGTCAAACTCACCCCCATTATTTCCCTCCACCTTAGATGCAGTGAGACCCGCTGCGTGACATGAAAGTTGAACCTGCAGGGGTTTTGAGGATGGGAAGTTTGTATGCCAACCTTAGCTTGTTGGTGGTTGAGCATACATTTTGATTAATATTTAATGTTTTGGATGTACAACCTTTGTATGTTTGGACAGTTGGTATCTTTTAATGGATCATTCTTATGTTGGCTTGTGTAGCCTAGTTTGGGAACTTTGTGTAAATGTTATTTTGATCAGAAATTAACAAGTGTATAGTTTGGGTACATTGAGAATTAACTTCTGCCACCGATGTAACAATCATGTTTGGGACACGGGTAGTGCTTTGTTCGTTTTAGGAATTGGTATAAGTGAGTTTGAACTCAAGTTGTAAAATAAAAATTAGGTGGTAAAAATAGTAACATAAATCACACCGGTGGAATTCGGGGTGTGACACAATTTCTTTTTCTTCTTCATCAATCTTTTCCTTCTTTTCTTTTTTGCTACTCTTGCTCTCTTCCCCTTCTCCAGCCCCCGAATTGCCATACAGTCCTTGAGTTTCTAAATTAATCAGCTAGGAACACACTTTTCTAGTTCTGCATATTCAGGGACTATTGCCCCTACTTGTGTTCCAGGGTTACTGATGTTTTGTGTTTAGCGAAACATATGAATGTTGGATTTGAAATTTTCCAACTCATTAAACTTCTGTTCATGGAGGTTTATCAGCTTCTTGTTATCCCCCATGAACTGCAGCATCTGTTCTTCAAAAGATTGGGCCCTCTTTTGACCTTGATATTCATTTCTGCTTTCTCCTTGCTTGCTGCTACTGGAACCTTGTTGGCTAATACCCTTACTGGTAATTCTGCCCATGTCTTGGGCCATGTATTGCTCCTTCGCCATATGAGAAGTTCTCATGGTTCCTGAGTGTTGGATTATAGAGTGTAGGTAAGTTGAGATTAGTGATTAGTACCCAAAAAGTGCTATTTTGAGTCCTATTTAAGATAGGTTTTGAGTGCTTTTTGCGTACTAATCATATGAATTAAGCCAATAGACATGTGCAGGTCCGTTTAGTACTACTGATTTTGTTTCAAGGTTGTTTTTGGTAGTTTGTAGGTTTTAGGAACCTCGGCCGTCATTTAACAGCCGTATTGAGTCTTGATTTATGCCAAATTCGTATGAATTCTCGATTGATTATCGAGCGAGTTGAAGAAATGTCAAGAAGTAAAGGCTGGAAGAAATGGAGGTGGCCCGATGGGAAGCGTCTGCGAGAGTGCGGGATTTTAAGCTATGGCATGAAAATTTCGCGAGATTGCGAAATGCAACCATATGAAATTTGCAATCTAGCGAAATTGCGCTATATTACATTTTTATTCATGATGCGAGAGTGTTTATCATGAAAGTTAACGTGCATGTGGTCAAATTTTAAATGTCACGCAATTCTATTATGATAGCGAGGGCTATATCTCATGAAATTCATATGATGAAATTCAGCATCTCATGCGAGAATTGGTTTGCCCTACGTTTTGATCCAAAGCGACTCGTTTGTATAATTCCCATTTGTCCCCAATGTAATCATATATTTTGGTATTTTGGTATTTCCCATCTCTTGTATGACTATATAAACCACCTTATAACTTTTGTAACCTAACTTTGTACAGTGGCCAGACCACATGACTTTTCATTTTTAAGTTCTGATTTTCTCTCTTCCTCTCTCTTCTTTCTCTCATTTCTTGGCTCTAAACCTTTGAGGATGACAACTCAAGGATGTTTTGGCTAAACTAAAACCTTAGAGAGGAGAGGTTTGCTAGGTTGGTTAATGGGGGTCAGCGGGTGTTTCCTCCTTAAATGAAATGAGTGCGCATTTAGTGTTCCAAACTTTCACGCTAAGGGATTAATGCTATTTCAATAATTATTTGGTCAATACTTGTCATGCTTTAGGTTTAGTGTATTCTTAATGGTAGATCTGCTGACATTCTTTCTGAATGCCATTAAAACCACTAAATTAGGTTAAATGATGTATTTTTCAAGCTGGCACGAACATTAAATGCTTAGTAAGTGTTTGACTCAAATAAAGTGTTTTTTAGGGTTGGTTTAAGCTAAACAAAGATCGGTGTTGGCTATGACTATATGTCATTTGCCCTGTGCGAAATAACCAGGGACACAGTGCAAACTCATTTTATCAGCTAGTGACCCCGAGCCTTCAGAGGTCTCCCTATCACACCTCCCACTTCCAGGAATTATTTGATTAGCCCGGTGGCAGCGGCACTCGCTTTTTAGCCTGAATCAAAAATCCAAATGAAAGCCTCACCATTTTGAATCATGATACGAATAATTTGTACAAAGAAAACCCATCCACACAATGTTTATTTCGTTCACTATCTGCGGTAGCTTTGCTCTGGCGTTAAAGATTAGGACAAATTTTGTTGACTTGGATCACCCTACATTAGCGCGAATCAAATGGCGCCGTTGGGGATGGTGCGGGCTAGGATGTTAATGTTGAGATGAACTTGTAATCCATTGCAAGTGTTGGTGATCTTCCTTTTGAATTTCGTTTGTTAGAACTTCAAGTTTTTTTTACTCCACTGCTACTCACTCTTTAAAAATTTGTTTCATTTTTTTATAGTTATTTGCTATTTTGGTTAACACTTATCCTTTTTGGCAAGCCTTGTTTGTGTTCTTTGATTTATCCCATTTTATTATTCTGGTGTTTTATGCATCGCTGGGATAGAGGATATCGGGTATCTTTGCAAAGTTAGTGCACCAATTGAACAAAGTTGTGAAGTCGGTGTGCCGCCGGTGAGCAAGGATCTCTGCACGGGGAACATCAAAGTCGTGCTTGGCTCGATGAATCCGACGTATAGGTCAATGAGGGACCATACACCCTCATAGAGTTGGTGTCCTTCTGCATCATACCACTGCTTGAGGATGTGTGGCGATTAAGACCCCTATACGGTGCCTTACTCCCACGACTTTTCATGGCGCTGGAGAATGAAAATCCCATACTCACAGAATTGGGATTTTTGAGTATGCATAGCACGGAGGTATAGATATGGAATTGTTGAAGTTGAAGGCATTCCGGTAACCGTTTCGAGAACAAAGCGAGAAAATATGGCTCAATTCAACGTAGAGAACAATTAGAAATTGGGCGATCTTAAGCTGAATTTTGAAGAAATTCTTGATCTGACAAGACCAACGGTTTGAAAGCGAGATCTACACTTACTCGGCCCTGTGATGAGAAATTTTATCAGTCTTTGAGGAAGGTTCATGAACATCAATACATGCCCATCATGGTTTGATACATGGATGCTAGTGAATCATTTTTATGATGGTATGTCTCTGCCCATGAAACAGCGCTAGAAACCATGTGTGGAAGTGACTTCCCGAGCAAAAACCCGGATGAAGCCATGATTTGCCCAGATTGTGTGGATGAAACTTCAAGGCTTGGGATGAGCAGAATCAGGGGAAGGCTGAAGAATGAAGCCTTCGACCCACCAAGGGGCATTTATGCACTTCCAGAAGATATGGAGATGAAAGCAAGATATCAACCTTAGGTAGGAAGGTGGAAGAGCTAGGAAAAAGGCTACATGAGTGCGACGTGGCGAAAATCTTGCACATGCCAACCCATGCATCAATTACCAATCACTTGGCACCGGAAGAACAGCATCGAATCTCCTCGGTGAGAGATTTGATGTCGAGTATGCACCAATGTCGTTGGGCCAATACAAGCCACAAAACAATACTTATGTAATTATTACATACAATTCTAATTGGAAAATATTAAATCTCTCTTGGAAACCTAACCCCCACATATGTGCCTCACGGTGCCAAACAACCAGGTATAGTTCCTTACCTGGAAACCAGCCATCTTCATCCCTGTTGAAACAGCTATTTTAAATTTGAGCAAGGTGGTGGGCAATTTTGTGGAAGCAAAAAGGGAATCAATGTACGATTGGCTCAAGAATAGATCTTGTAGAGCACCACGAGCAAAGAATAGATGGGCTTGAAAGCAACCTTAATCGAAGTTGATAACTCGGTACTCCGTCACCGAGTTAACAATTTCTTGATGGAGAAGGAAGATTTCCCTCCCCAAACCTTTGCCCAACCTAAAGGGTTCATGAAATGGGTTGTCCCGGCGAATCAAGGATGGATGGTAAAGCTATCATCACTTTGAGGAGTGGAAAGAATTGAGCAACCGGTGCCCTTGGTGCTCAAAGCAAGAAAGAGGAAGTTGAGCACGAAGGATAATAATCAGAGAAGACTCAATGAAGAAAAACATGCCCCTCCATTTCCTCCTTTTTCAGGCGAAAAATCTGAACCAAGTGAAATTTGGGAGGTGCTGTAAGGCAGAGTGAAGGTTAATATCCCACTTTGCTTGACATGTTAAGCGGAGTACCCGACATATCTGAAATTACGAAGGACTGTGCGGTCGAGAGGGTTGGGCATTGAAAAGCTTTCCCTAAGGAAGCAGTCAGGGCGCTATCATTTAAAGCAAGACCCGATGAAATACAAGGATCCGGGATCCCCACAGCCATCGGTCAACATTGGAGGACTTGTAGACAAAGCAGCAGTAGACTAGGGGGCGATTAGTAAACCTACGCCATATTCGGTGTATGCCGATTAGGTTTAGGGAGATTAAGCCTACGACATCACTCTATCATTATTTGATCGGTCCGAGTCTAAATTCCTAAAGGAATAATTGAGGATGTATTGATAAAGTGGACAAATTCTACTACCGGTGGACTTTGTGGTGCTTGATCTGAGCAGATGTAAGTGGGCTAATCATGTGCCCGATTATCTGGGAAGACCATTTTTGCCACTTCGATCACGATAATCAATTCTTAGAAATGAGTCATGCGGCTCACATTTGGCAACATGACATTAGACTCAATATTTTCCAACGAGTAACAAGCACAAAGCTACAAGCGAGAAGATGACATGCAAGGGGATCACGAGAAGAAGTGCGCTCGAATTGGTCCAAATGGAGTAAACCCACGACTCACTTCTTTGCGGGCATAATTGGTGGCGAAAAATGAAAGCAGTGGTGGAGAATTGCGTTTGTGTCAGTCACTCACTGAACCAATGTTTTCCCCAACACCATCAAGTGAAAAGAACTCCAAAGCAGAAAGGAGCTAAGCATGAAAGGTGCGGCACATCATTCACGAGGTCAAAAAGCTCTCCTCACTTGATCCTCAGCGAATGACAGTGTAGTGGTGGTTTGGTCTCTACGAGATAGCTAACGACCTCAAATTTTAGTTTTTAGTTAATTTGTTCAATTTTAGTTTATTTTATTTTTAAATTTTCTTTATCTTAATTTTAACTAAATATAAAATTTTAATTTTTAATTATTTTTTATTTTATTTTTATTTTTATTTCTATTTCTACTTTTTATTTTATTTTATTTTAATTTACCTAAATTAAAATTTTGTTGTTATTTTTGCAAATGGAAGTTGGTGCGGGCAAAAATTTCGCAATAATAGCGGTTTGACATCAAGCGGCCCTTGGACTTCCCGAGGGACCTACAGATTGCTCAAGCGTTTTCTAAAAAAGGAGGGGGGGTGGGGCACCTCATTTCCATTATCATTCCCTTCAGAGCCCCCTACTTGGTAGGCCCTTGCGGTCTGATACCCTATATGCATTTGCTCAGGTACTTCTGCTCTCCACCATGCCCTAAGCTCCGTGACCTGAGCCCTGCCGCGCGCCGTGTGTTAGAGCCACGACCACCTGCTGGTAGGAGCCGCGATGACCATTGCCCATTCGCGAGTGGCACCTCTGAGCCGCTTTGAGCCGCTCTGTCTTGTGAGCCACTGGTCTGGCGCCCTGCGGCTCACGTGATCCGGTACGCCCGCACCATTTCGGATCCAGCGCTGCCTACGACACGTTTGGGCCGACGTGGTTTGTACGTAGTCCTTCTGAGCAGGTAGGTCCGTTCCCCGAAAGCTTGTCTGAGCACATTGGTACGCAATGCTCATTCTCGGACATGCGAAGACACGGCCTGCATTTGGCCCCGACTACTATCACAGAAGAGCCTCGAGCCACGAGCCCCCGTCGGCGATATTAGACGGGGTGGGAATTCAGACCTCCTGCAGTACATCGAGAGCGGCGCGGAGGCCCGACCCTCGAAGGGCGGCCGGACATCGAGCGAAGTCTTCGAGATCTCGGCCGAGCCATCTCACTCCCGGCTGATCGGGGTTCATCGCGGATATCCATGACCTCGAGATCGGGCGCCCGTGTTCCCTATGATCAGGTCCGGGAATGTAGATTTTAGTGCTAGAGACTTCCATGGGGAGCCATACTATGACATACTGGTGTTGACCGCGGATCAACGTTTCAGAGACTCGATGAGGTTAATCCGGCAGTATTCATTGATTCCTTTCATGGCCCGAGCGATTCTTTTATCTGGGGTTGTGCCCAGTTCTGCACTATGACATCACAGGGATCGCCAGAGTCAGTTAGACTCGGTTCGACGTGGCCCCATGACCGGGAGTACTGGAGCCGCCGGATGTCTGACTGCCTTGGGCTGCCCGATGGCGTGGCCAATTCATGAGGGGTTATAGGCGAGTGGCCCCGGCCATCACATAAGAATTGTCCATTGTCTGCTTCGAGATACGGCGGGGCCTATACTCTTCCGCATACAGCTTCCGCCACAGATGCTCCTAGTGGACCACGTGCTCTGGACTGGTTTATTCCCATTCTGACCTTTGTATACGGTAGCGGGGAGCTATACTCGAGGCTCTATACGAGTCTCGGAGGATTGGTTTTAGTCCCCTGCGAGCTTGTCATGGCTTCCTCTTGCATTTTGAGGAGAAGGTCCACATAGGGCACGGCTTCGGCGAAGTTTACCTTTATTGATGCAGGGTTGTTGAGCGGTCTTAGAGCATACGGGGTTCCACTGAGGAATACGCATCGAGAGGAGGATCAGGTTGTGCGGTCTTATCCAGCGGCGATCATTGCCATGCGGTCCTCATTTATCCTCCGGCAATAGGAGGCGCGGTGTGTGGCGAGAGACCCGCCGGTGCATCTGTTCGGAGATGGAGGTAGGGTGGAGAGGAGCCCGGTTTGGATTCATCTCGCCGGCTCCACCTCCTGCTACCCCCGGCCCTGCGGCATACGCGGCGCTATGCGCGCCTGGCGGTCTCGGATCATGTACATGTCGGTTCCGCGGGAGCTGGCTATTGTTATGGATGCTTGTTCAACGCTTTGCTACTATCTGGCGTCATTAGACGGATGCGAAACGGTCACTATCGTATGATCATGCCATGCTTCTTGGATCATGAGCCACCTCGGTCTCATGGCTACTGTGTCGAATCAGTCTGATACTTGACCTCCTTGGATATGCGGCAACGCGACGGCTTCGAATCCGCCGGCATCTACACCTCCATGATAGTGAGGTGGTCGCACTCCCTTCTTTAGCTTCCGATCCACTACCGGTGGAACATGTTTATACTTTGGTTGGGAGGAAAGAAAGTTAGAGTTAAGAGTATCTTCCTATCATATTTTTGTCTTGTTTAGCTTTATCAAAAGCGCCTACTCATTTGTATAGGATTGTATAGGATACATGTATTGGCGAATGAAGTAAGCGAGTGATACTTTTGTTGTGTTTAGCTATTTTAAGCTTGTACTAGCCACTTTGGTTATATCAAAAGCCTTATAGCATTATTTACATTTTTCTACACTCTTGCAAATCATTTTTGTGCCTATATTGTGTGTCTCTACTCTTGCCTTAAGTTGAAGAATTGAAATACATCTTTACCATAATGTTAAGAGCAGTTCCCATGCATGATTAAGTTTTGGTCATTGAAGTTCAGTATTCAACCTTGTACTCACAGCACAGCTAATCACACACAGTGCATCAGTTTTATCAATAGGTTGAGAAGCTTTATACCACTTTTCACTTTACCATCTGACCTTAGATCTGTTGGCGACCATAATAGGTTTGTTGCAGAAAAGAAGACGATGAAGTCTTCCCGAATGAAAAAGAAAGAAAAAGCAAAAGAAAAGAAAAAAGAGATATAAACGTAACACTTTGCCTTGAAACGAACACGGTCCAGGGGTATATGGCGAAAGCCTTTAAAGCCGGTGCTCTAAACCTTCATTGGTTAGGAGTCATCGACTTAGTGTTCGCTATGCGAGATGGATGGGTAGAGTTTTAGCGGTTGTAGGTGCTTAATTCTCGTCATTCGAAGTCCGGAGTGAAGCCTGAAGAGTTTGTGGTCGTGATCCTTTTGACTTGATGCCTAAACCTTGGTGGTTGGGAGTCATCGGTGGACCCCATTACAGGACTTTGGTGAAGTCGAGTTTTTTAGCATTGCACCTGATACAATCAAAGAAAGAAATAAGAGTGTAGCGATTCTATTTAGGCTGATCCAACGAGTTTAAGGCCACGACATTAGCTTGGTTGGGGGGAGAATAGCTTTACGCTTATTGGTTCAAAGCGGTTACCTTAAGAAACACTTAGATTTTTGGTGGAAGTTGGGATTGACTTCTTTGGGTTAATGTTGCCCTAAAACTTGTTCTTATATGGTGTTTGTTCTCTCATGATGGTTTGTCTGAGGGGTCCTAGAATTGCTCTATGCGAAGAGTGGAGCCTTCTTGAGTACACTTTTGAATGACATACACTTTTGCAAAAAACACGACATCACATACCTTGATTGTTTTAGCATTGCTAAGGGCTAGAAGCGTGCCCGGTTGGGGGTGATTAGTACCCAAAAAGTGCTATTTTGAGTCCTATTTAAGATAGGTTTGAGTGCTTTTTGCGTACTAATCATATGAATTAAGCCAATAGACATGTGCAGGTCCGTTTAGTACTTGCGATTTTTGTTTTGAGGTTGTTTTGGTAGTTTCTGCGGGTTTGGGAACCTCAGCCATCATTTCAAGCTTGGCTTCGTATTGGTGCTGATTTATGCCAAGTTCGTATTAATTCTCGGCGATTGCATCGAGTTGAGTTGAAGAAATGTCAAGTGGGCCCGAAGAATGGAATTTGAGCGATCTGAAGCAATGCGAAGTGCGGGATTAATATGGCATAGCGAAAATTTCTAAGGATACGAAAATTTCGCAACCATAGCGAAAATTCGTAATCCTAATTATGATTAGTGCCCAAAGTGCCATTTTGAGCCCTAATCGAGATAGGTTTTGGATGCTTTCGCGCCTTAATCTCATATCGATTAAGCGATTGAAGTGTTTAGGTCCCACTTGGTATCACTTATGCCATTTCGAGGTTATTTTTGGTTATTTTGCAGGTTTTTGTGTACCTTGTCCACTAAGTTCGAATTCGATATCGAAATGTGCTGATCCAGGAAGATTAAAACTATTTTCGGCCATCAAACATATAAAAATTCGGTGATTGAAGAAAGCAGTAGTGATAAAGAAAAGATCACGTGGGAGATCGGTGGCATAGCGAGTGAAGAGCAGGCAGCCCGATTTCCTGATTAGAAAATTTGGCAAGGATTACTTGAAAGTTTTGCAATCCATGGCGAAAATTTATGATCCTGCTAAGTGAAATTTCGCTGAGCTAAAGCGAGAATTTCGCTATATAGCGAAAATCCTTTGTGCCCCAGAAATTCTCCATTTTTAATATCTCTCCAAAATTTTAAGCTAGGCTAGAGAAATTTAAGCTAGCTGGCGAGGAAATTCAACTACAATGCATAGAAAATTCCACCATTTTATTATCTGCTCTGTTTAGCTGAGTTAGCCAATTTTAACCTACCCTAGCGAGAACCTCACCATACTGGTAATTTGTTAGCTAGTGTGCGAAGCGACCCCGTTTTGGTGTATTACCTCCTTGTCCCTTGTATGAGCCAATATATTAGAAACTTTCTTGTAGTTTCCACACATTGGGTAGCCTATATAAGCCCCTATTTTGTAACCTAAACTTAATCTTTTTTGACAACTTTTCATTTTATGTAAATATCTCTGTAGCTTTAAATTTAGGGTTGCTTTCCTCTCTTCTCTTCTTTCTTTCATTTTCTAGGCTGCCAAACCCTGCCAGGGATGACAACTCAAGAGATGCTTGACTAAGCCTCATAGCTTTGAAGGAGGGTTGCTAGCTTGGTTTTGGGGTTGATGCGAGGTTGTCTTCATGTTTTGAATCTGCAGTCTTGTGTTGCCAGCTCAAGCTTTCAAACTAGGGTTTAATATCATTTAATGTCATTACTTGGCCAAATCATACCATTGCTTTTAGATGGTGTACCTTATTAATTAAGATGCAACATTATTCTTTGATAACCTTCTGAGCAGAAATGAGGTTGAGTGCTAGGGTTTTAAAGGCGAAAATTTGTGAATGCATGTTACTGTGTTGACTCAAATAAAAAAGAGTGTTTACAGGGTTGAGATTTTCTAGTTAAACAAAGATCCGGTTATGAAAGCGGACTATAGGTTGCTTGCCATGATGCGAGGGTTAAAACCGAGGACACTTGTTGCCCCCATGTTGTCAAGCTAGTGACCTAAACCTTCAAAGGATTACCTTTTCACACTTGGCTTTCAGTTTTTACAGTGTCGACAACCAAACAGCTCTATTTGTTGAACAAAATCAAAAATCCAAACTAAAGCCTGCGCCATTTTTCAACAGCGATGCGAATCATTCCCTGGATGAAAACCATCCCAGGTGTTCGGCCCTGAACCCATTGTCGCTGCCGGTAAGCTTGACTACGGCCGGTAGAATATAAGAATTATAAATTTTATTGATTCCACTCACCCTACCGTGGCACGAATCACCTAGCGAAATTTCGCTATGGCCACATTTTCCCTATGATAGCGAAAATTCGCTATGATAGCGAAATTACATTATCATAAGCGAAAATTAAGCTATCATGGCGGATTAATGCATAAGCGAAAATTCAAATTTTTGCCCATATGCTGCAATTTTTGCTATGATAATGAAATTTATTAATAATATCGAAATCACCTATGCATAGGCGAGTGGTTTGCCCTCGATTTTGATCCAACGCCTCCGTTTTGTATAATTCCCATTTGTCCCCAGAAATGTAATCATATATTTTGAAGTATTTTGGTATTTCCATCTCTTATATGACTACTATAAAAAAGCCACCTTATAACTTTGTAATCTAACTGGCCGTGAAGGTGAATACGCGGCACCTCATTTTTAGGTGCAATTTTCTCCTTCTCTCTCTTCTTTCTCTCATTTTCTTGGCTCTAAACATACCCACCTTTGAGGATGACAACTCAAAGGATGTTTGGATTAACTTCAAAACCTTGAAGGAGGTTTCTAGGTTGGTTCAATGGGGTCATGGTGTTCCTCTTTAAGTAAAGCAGTCACGCATTTAGTGTTCCCGACTTTCCCACTAGGGTTAGTGTTGTTGTGTGTTTCTTTTGGTCAATACTTGTCATGCTTTGAGGTTGATGTATTCTTAATGGTAGATACTTGACACACATTCTTCAGATGCCATTTACGAGCCACGAAATTAGGTTAAATGATGTATTTTTCTTCTTTTGGAACATTAAATGTCTTAATGAGATGTTTTGCTCAAATAAGTGTTTTTTAAGGGTTGGTTTTAAAGCTAAAACAAAGATCCCGGTTTTGGCTATGACTATATGTCATTTTCCTAATGCGAAATAACTTAGGGACACCAATGCAATCTCATTTTTATCAATCTAGTATTTAAGCCTTCAAGGTCTCCCTATCACCTCACACTTCAAAGCTATTGGAGTTGTGGTAACCTTATACCCTCATACAGCCTGAAATCCAAAAATCCAAATGAAAACCTCACCATTTTGAATCGCAATCCCGAATCATTTGTGCAAAAGCCCATCCCACGTGTTCGGCCCTGAACCACTATCTTGCGAGTAGCTTGCTCTGTGATGGGAAGGAAACCCCCAGGATACAAATTTTGTTGACTTCGGATCACCCTACTGTGGCACGAATCAATTAGGCTTGAATTCATAGCTCCTTTGTTCATTCACGTATTTAGCCTCCTGAACCTGGTAGGGATCCTCTTCAGCTAGTCCCTCAGCACTTCTTCTCATTCCTTCTCTGTCGATTGCTCCTATCTCATGAGCAGAATGCAATCTCTTCTCTTGTCTATCCATCCAGTGCATGATTGCATCTAGCTTTGCTTCCATGGCTGTCATTTTGTTAAGTTCAATGATCCTCCCCCTTGCTTTGATGTTGCTTCACGAAGGTCGAGATGGATTCTTCATATTGCACTGGCAGTCCTCATCAAGTCCCTTGCCTCCCTCTGCACTTTTTCTTTTGAATGCCCCTGTGAAGCATCAATAATACCTTGGAGGTATCATTCATGGAGTGGTAGAAGATGTCATTGTGTCTTGAGATCTATGCCATGCCGGACATCTCTTCAACAGTCTTTTGAACCTTTCCCAAGTTGTATATAGGCTTTCATCTTCCCTTGATTAGACACCCAGTCTCCTCCATGCTCTCAGAGGTGAGAGAAAGGGGAAAGAATCTACCAAGATAATCTTCCACCAGCTCTTCCCATGTATTCACTGGGCCATATGGTAGGGAATCCAAACTGATGGCTGCGATCTCCTCGAAGGGGAAGAGTTGCGGCTATCATACGGTCTTACACCGTTCAACTTTCACGATTGGCCATCTAAGGAATCTACCCAAGTGCTCACTAGGGTCCTCAATAGGGTGGCACATAGAATTGATGTTGTTGAACCATTGTGATCAAAGGCCCGAGTTTCCTTCCAGTTGTTGGCTTCTCTGACCAAGTTGTCTAAGCTGGCGAGTATTACCTTGGATGATAGGTCTCCAGAAATCCTCCATAGTATCTTGCCTTTGAAGTCTCTCTGCTGCTATCTCTTGTTCAACTGTCTGATTAATTCTCTCATCTGCCATAGTTGCCTTGCCTGCTCTTTTTACCTTCCTCAAATTCCTCAGTGTTCTTTCCCGACTCATTATAGTGACGGTCGACTCACAGCTCACATTATGAATACCTTCACGAAATGGAATACACTAAAGATTATGAAGTCAGTGGTATTAGTAAAATAATTCTCGATTAAGCTTTCTAAAAGATAAATGGTTTGTGCAACCACTTCCAGTAAAAATATTTTTGTCTTTTTCTTATAAAATTCAAAGAAAAATGTCCAAATTAGCATTTCCCTTTTTGGTCAGAATATTGATTTGTCAAATTCTTTCAATCCCGACAACGACGCCATAAGCTTGTTGCTATGATTATATAGACTAAAACCTTCAAATTAACATGATTACAGAGCCTTACAAATTCTCTTGCATCTTTTATTTATTTTGAATTACTTGGATATGCGAAGAGTACTTTATATTGCTTAATTTGAAAATGGTTTTAATCTAAGACCTTTGAGAGTGCCTGAGATCATACAAGTAGTAAAATGGATGTAAGACCAGATATCATTCCCCTGGATGGCAAGAATTTGAAATCAACTACCCCAACTACTTAAGGTCCACACTATTTGAACTTCGAGTGAATAGTGATGGTTTAATCTAGAAGATAATAGTTCTAGACAATACATAGGAATATAAAAGGAATTTCAATGTTACAAACAATAACACAAAGAAATAATATCAAATAAAATAAAATAACGAACAAATACTGGACTAAATCAGTTTTCCATGAGAAATGAACACTATAGGAATCTTTGTGGAAGCCATTCTGCATTAATATACATTACTACGTAACAGTGCTGGATGTGGATTTGTCCAAGATGCCTTAATATGCAATTGGATTTCTCCATATTCATTGGTTAGGAGTCCTGCTTTTCTCAAAGACAAGGATCTAATCAGCTACTTGTATTTTTTACCTTCTTACAAGATCAGGGTATTTTTCTTTCTGTACTTCACACCCATTTCACGAGACTTCCCCAATTCTTGTTTCCCTTTGCAAGATCTTTTAAACTCTAACTCATTAGTGACTCATAACTTTAAATATCTTTGTGGTTCTTTGCCTTATGATTAGCACCATCTTCTTTGGGATCATTCCCTCATATGAGGTGAAATCACCAAGTGTACATTGATAAATATTATCTCAAACATCAATTCATGATGAAAGGAATTTGTAAGTTGGAAGCTTTAGAGCTTATCAGTCAAATAATGACAGTCTATCTTACAGTGGAATGTTAAACTCTGGGGACTCTATCTGTGTCATTGAGAGGGCATCCTAGAAATCAGAGCAGGAAACAATTCTTGAAATGGTATAATGTGCTACTATTGGGAATTGGTCGATTCAATAACAACATCAATCAAATAAATTCCAATCCAAGTATTTCTCTCTAAATGATGCAGAAAAGACTATAACTAACTGTAAATCTAATCTAGTGAAGCTGCTTTCCCAATACTGCATTACAATCAACAATGGATCATTGATCAAGAACACCTTTGCAATTGTAATAGTGCAGCGAGCGAATTCGGTTGTCGGTTTCATTATTCCGGGCAGTAATGATGAAAATCGAAGTGAAATCGACTTCATCGTTTCTACACGGATCAATGGTTAGTCCTGATAACTAGTTGCGACGATAACCGGTTACAACTTGGTTCGCTAAGCTGCTTTGATTAGTGGTCCGCGACATCAAATGTTAACAACCTTGTTACAGCTCAATTGTTTTTCAAAAAATTGATGTCGACCATAGCCATAAATGACCTCGTTCCTCCACTTCCCCTTTCCTCTGCATTCGTCCGACCTTGGTTTTAGGTTGAGACTAATGTTTCTACTATCCTTTACACTTTCTGTTGCGACCTCACAAACAGAAGTCGCTGACCTCTTCCTTCTGACCCCTTGTCTTTATCTGATTACATATTATGGTTGGAATGCAAATATCTCTCTTTGCAACCTTTTATCTTCACCCAATTAAATTTTAGTCTCGTCGGAAAAGTGGGTGTGACCTCAATTTAACACTCTTGCCTTCCTTACAGTGCAACCCCTATTCTTTTTACCTTATTTTCACTTTCTCTGATCTCTATTTCAAGTAAGACACACAAAATGGTGTCGCGACCTTATGGTTGCTCTTTTGCAGTTACATGATATCAGTTGCTTAAATGTAGTTGACCGATTTTTCTTCGGTACTTTTTGGTCGCGACACGAATGGTAGTCGCGACCTCCTTTTGGATCAACCGGCTATGGGTTAATTACATAACCTCAATTTTATGGCAAGGACTTCGTTTGGCTCAGTTTTATGTGAACCTTTCAATAACGCGTCGCGACCTCGGGTGAGTTCTTAATTTAAAAACTAGTTTGCGATCTCGGTGCTGAGGCCTCATACGTGGCTTCATCAACGGATCGCGTCGCGACCTCAAGTTTATGTTGCGACTGCGTCATCTGTTTGGCGTCGCGACCTGGATTCTGTGATCTTCGCCACAATGCCAAGCCTCTCTTCCTTTATGCATAGCGTCTATGGCCCGAGTGCTTTGGTATTCGTTATAACCTGCTTTCATCGCGACTTCACTTCTTCGATTCTGCGACTTCAATTACTCTTTATTCTGTTGGTTTCTTCTAGTTCTTCTTTGAGGATTTTGATTACCAACGCCTTCTACGCAAAATTATATTTGAGTAAAATATCCATATTTCTGCCTATTAATCAGCATTCATATTGTCATTTAAATTAGAAAAATGGATTAAAAATCCAATGAGTTTTTGACTCATCACACTACGGGTTGTTGTCAGGCTCACTATCCCTTCCTCAATAATCTTCTTTTTTTGCTCAATATATCTTTCATGAATTTTGCATACTGAGGCATTTGAGTTAATGTAGGGAAGGAATGTTGATCTCTATCTTCTTAAACATGTTTAGAATCTAGAAGCCCCTTTCTTCTAGCTTTGCTTTGTCTGGAGTCTTTGAGGAATGGGGCTGGAGGATTGTGGCTTTAACTTCTTCCTTCATCCCCTCTTTGCTTGGGCTACATTTTATTGTTTTTCTCTTTCTCGGTGGTTTCACAAGGCCTTGATGCTCAAGTTCTTCTCCAATTTCTTCTTGTTTCTCTTCCTTAGTGTCCCTCTTTTCAACTCTCCTCTCATCTAGTGCTCTGTCAGCTAAGTCTTGCCATCGGTCCTTTGAATTCTTTTCGGTGTCACTTGGAAATGAATCCTTAGGCTCTTTTTGCACAGCTTGAGCCAGTTGCCCTATATGTATCTCTAGATTCTTCAAAAAGGCATTAGTGTTTGTCTGAAACACAATTGTGTTTGCTTGGAAGTTTTCAAGGTCAGAAAATTTATTTTCATGCAAATTCAAAATCCTTTTGTTTTCTGACATGAAATGAAGCATATGATCTTCAAATGATTGAGTCCTTTTCCTATACGATAATATCCTCTATTGTCCCTCTCCTGTTTGTTGTTTTCTTAGAACTTTGGGTTGGGCATAAAGCTTCGCGTAAATTCTATCTAGGCTGGGGCCTGGCTTGTCAACTACTCACGCCCATATGAAAAGTTTTCATAGTTCCTCAGTGTTGGTGTATAGTGTGTTGGCAAGTTGGGGTTAGGCTTGAAGTGATAACTTCTTTGCTCATTCATATACTTGGTCTCCTACACTTGGTAGGGCTCTTCTCCAACTATTCCTTCAACACTTAACTACAATTTCTTTCTTGTGTCCCGAGCTTTCGTAATGCGTGTGCATTCTTTTTTCATTGTTTCGCAATTTGTTCATATCGCGCATTCGGCTTTGCTTCTATAGTGTCATTCTATCAAGTCAATAAGACCACTTCCCTCGATCTTGTTCTTTGCTCACTGAAGCTTGAGATAAAGCCTTGTAGTTGCATTTGGCAAGGTCTTCAGTCAGTTGCCTTGCCTCCTCTGCGTTTCTTCTTTTAAAGGCTCCACAACAGTATGCATCAATTATACCCTTGGAGGCATAATTCATAGCATGATAGAAAATATCCATCTGAGTGGTCAGATCTATTCCATGCGTAGGACATCTTTTCAGTAATCTCTTAAATCTCTCCCATGCAGTGTGGAGACTCTCATCTTCCCCTTGCTTGAAGACAATTATTTCTCCTCTTCTCTCAATAGTGAGAGCTGGAGGAAAAAATCTGCTTATATAGGCCTCCACCAATTCTTCCCAAGTGTTCATTGTTCCCACTGGTAATGAATCAAACCATGTTGCTGCCACATCTCTCAATGAAAAGGGGAAGAGTTGCAGCTTGATTACTTCTGGTCTCACCCCATTCAGCTTGACTGTGTTGGTCATCCTCATGAATCTTCCCATATGCTCATTGGGATCTTCAGAGGGGTGACCTATGAATTGGTGTTGCTGCACCATAGTAATCACTTGAGTTCAACTAAACATGTTTGCTTCAGTGTGGTTATCTTACTAAGTACTCCTCTTAAATAATAAGTCTCCAAAAGTCCTTCATAGTATTAAACCTTTGATTTCTCCCTTTACTTAACCTTGCGGAATAGCCTGCGATCTTTCTCTTTGATTTGCCTGTTCTTGATTCACTTGGTGATCCTTCTCCGGTCTGCAAGAGTTCTCTCAATTTGATGTCTAAGTATGAATCACGCCGGTCTTCTATGCATTTAAAATCTTCTTGAAAGTATAAACACACTGAGATCAATTGGAGTCAGTGGTATAAAAAATTATATATCTATTTAGGCTTCCAAAAATATTAGTAGCTTTTCACCACCTACCCCATTACTTGTTTTTTTTTTTTTTGGTACTTTTAAAAATTTTTGTAAAGCAAAGAAAAATGTCAAAATTAGCATTTCTCTCTTTTTTTAGAATATTGATTTTTAAATTCATTCGATCCCTGGCAACAACGCCAAAAATTTGATATGACCAAATTATATATGTACAAATTTATGACACCATTACCACAAGACTATATGCTTATCCCCAATAAAGGCACCAGAAACTTGTTCAGACCAAAAATAACTTGTATGCTTCCTATAAAAATGGATTTGTCAATGAATTCATTAAAAATTTAGTTTGGTCTTATCTGCTGAAGTCTTGTGGTCGTCTGAAATAATAAAAAAGTGGACCTATAAGTCCAAATATCGTTCCCACAGAGATTGAAAAGAATTTAAAATTCAACTACCCCAACTACTCAAGTTCCACACTATTTGAACTTTCATTTCATAGAAATTTTAGTAACTGGACTAAGATTTCTACATCTCTAATAAAAGAAAATTTTAAAATCCTAAACATAAACTAGACTGAACCAGATTATTGTTGAAAGTGGACATTGGGATTTCATTGCTATGAAATTATCAATTCCTACATCATAATCTAATTTGATTCTATCATAAATTGGAATATGAAATTGTCAAAGAGGCAAGGTAGTATAGTTTGGATTTCTCCTTTAACCATACTTTTCACTGATTAGAGAATCATGTTCATTTCTGAAAATTTTTTCTAATCAATTACTTGTAATCATAATATCTTTATAAGATCTGGGTATTTTTCTTTTCTAATAGTTCATACCCATTTCTTATGACTGCAGATTTCTTACTTCCTAAGACAGGGTTATTGCCAGATTTCTACAAGATGAATGATGTCTCATCCTTGAGATCTAAAGGAGTTCTCCTTTTCCTTGATTAGATCTAAGCTAACACGAGATCAAGATCATTCCTCCAAACCTAGGAAAGATCTCTAATTGATTAAATTGATAGATCACTTAACTAATTCTCAAACCATGAGTAAATTGATGATTTATCTAAGAAATCTTTCAGAGCTCATTAGTTCTTCAATATTAGTCTAGCATACCCCAGTAATGCTTCATTGCTCTCAGGAATCTCATCTCTTTGTCACTCGAGGGCTTCACGGAAATCGAGCCGAGAGAAATAGTCCCTTTTATATGGGTGAGTAGTTACTAATATTGGGAACAATTCATTTCATGAACATCACCATTCAAATAATTCAAGATTCTCAGCACATTTCTTTCCTAATTGTCTGCAATACCGTTAACCAACATCAGATCTTTCCCAGCCGAAGTTGTGTTTCTCGAAAATTGGATCACAGTGAACACTGAAATACTGATAAGGAAAATTCCACTATAGCTGCAATCAATTGAAAGAAATGAATTCCAGATTTTGTTTAGATTTTATTGGATTCAAACAGTAATCGAAAATGACTTTCAACAATTTAATTCAACTTCTAAACTTCTAAACAGTTCACTATTTCAGATTCAGTAATCAAATTAAAATTCTACGCTAAATCTACTCTACGAAGAAAAGAAAAGAAAGAAAAGAAAAATATAATACAAAGAGTCCTCGGCTCCTAGATACCCTCGTTTTTATCTAACATCTCTCATACTTTTCTCAAATTGTTTGTTATAGAGCCCGAAGTTTAGGCCACCAAATTCGAGGGCTACATTATGGAACTGGAAATTACGGCCCAGTTGTACCTTCTACGTACAACACAGGAACATTGCGACATAGCTTTAAATCTTCATTGTAGGTCTCTATTATGACATGCATTAGATGCGTCACGACACATTCCCACTGTGATCCTTCTTGGATTCGATCAAGTGGCCGAGTTTCATGTGATAAGTGACGAGAGTTTCTTTGGCTCCTTAACAATCAGTCTTGCAAAGTCTATCGTTCTAACCAATCTATGTCGCGACAATCTAATGTGTGGTTCCTTCAATAGTTATGTCACGACATCGACAATTTCTAATTTGTGATAGAAGTTTCGTCGGCTTACTAACAAATTCGTGTCGCGACAACATTTCTGTTTTGGTTCTTGTTGCAACACTTGTTTCTTATATTGTCATAATTTCTGTCGTGACCCCCATAAAGTTTGTCGCGATAAAGTTTTGTCGCCACTTAACCTGACTTCTTGTTGCAGCTTCATTTTGATGTTGCGACATGGCATCTTGGTGTTGTTGATGTTTGTTGTCGTGACCCAGTTTGTTATGTCGCGACAGGACTTTTATGTATTCAGCTTATCTTTGTGTCGTGACCTAGTTTGTTATGTCGCGACCAAACTTCTCTTCCTTGTGTTAGAATCTTTGTAGCGACATAGGAAAGTATGTCGCGACCTTGTTTATCGTGTTCGACATCTGCATTGCCCGCGACCTTGAGATCCACATTGCGACATCGAAACATCTCTTCAAGCCCGGAGGTATGTGCCAACATTGGATTCTTTTGTTACCTTCAGGTCAGTTTACTAAGTAAGCATCACGTAATCGCGACTGTTTGCTCTGGTATGACGAGTTTTCTTCACTTTCAACATCGCGACATACATCACCTTGTCATGATAGAAACTTCTTCTTTCAATGTCATGACATTCATTACCTTGTCGCGACAGAGGTCTTTTCGAAGCTCTTCTTATGTCTCCACAAGCTTTCCATGTTACAATAATCAGTTTCAAGACATAAGAGGATTCTGTCGCGACGGAGATTCTGCCTTCTATTTTTTCAATATGTTGCAACATAAACTTACCTGTCGTAGTATTCTTCCTGTATTGCTCTTTAACTTCTTGTCGTCATAGAAGATCCCTTGTCGTGATAGAATTTCTGCCTTCTTCCTGTTTCATTTGTCATGACAAGAGCTTCTTTGTTAAGACAATCTCTTCCTTGTGTTGACATCCTGCTGAAAACTTTGTCGCAACATAAACTTTCTTTATCTCCAAGCGGCTTGTTGCCTTCTTTCCATTTTCTATCACGACACGCTTTCTTTTGTTGTATTTGTGACTCGTCTGTCAATATTCAAGCCTTTGTGTTGCGACAAAGGAAGTATTGTCAAATGACTGTATTCCTTCTGCTATTTGATTGGAAGTTTGTTGTTTTGTGCAAAACTACATTGCGACAAAGACTCTTTGCAATTGCTCTTTTTCTCTTCTTTCCCTCTTTGGAATTTTTCCTTTTAGTTAAACACACTTAAAACACAAAGTTGGTAAATATTCCATAATTGAGCGATAAAATAGATCAGATACTAAAAATAAGCCATAAAATGGATTAAAAATAGATGATTTAGACTCATCCAAGTACTAGAAAAGGAAAAATACCTTGTTCTTAGAAGAGAATCAAAATCCTACAATCAGCCCGATTAGACCCATGTGTTTGGAAAGAATATGGTTTTCTAATTAGTGAAATGTATAGTGTATGGAGGAATTCAAACTATACTACCTTGCATCTTTGACGAGTTCAGATTTCAAACTTATGGGTGAACTACGTTGTAGACTGATGCAGAAATTGATAATTATACATTGATCTATTTCTCAGTGTTAACTTTACTCAATGAACTCTAAATTCCAATTCATTATGATTTTTTGTTATAGTTAAAAAATTTGTCGGTCATTTGTTCTTTAGTTAACAACTCAATTTTGTATTTTTGAGTTGAAATAGTAAAGATATTAAGTAGTAAAGTAGTGATCTTAGATCGCTCATCAGGATCCTGCGATGGGAATGATATCTGGACTTAAAAATCCACTTTATTAACTTGTATGACCCATGCACTTGCAAAGAAGTAGACCTAATATAAATTTGCAAAAATTACATACATATCAGAAAACATTATTTTATAACTCTCAGTTAACAAGTTTTTAGCGTCGTTGTCGGGGACCAAATAGTCCTAAGTAGAAGTGACAGAAATTTGGCACACACACTCTTAACAAGTTTTTGGCAGCATTTCTGGGGTCTGAATAGTCTCAGGAGGCAATGCCAGAAATTGGTATATAGAGAAAGGTCTGAACAAGTTTTTGGCTCCGTTGCTAGGGACTGAATAGTCTCAAGAGGTAGTGCCAGAAAATTGGTATATAGAGAAAGGTTTGAATACAAGTTTTTGGCACCGTTACCAGGGATCTAAAAGAGAACCTAAATATCAATATTCCAACCAAAGAGAGAATTGCTAATTTGGACATTTTTCTTTACTTTATCAAAAAATTTGGGAAAATATGCAAAAAATAGTTTTAACCACAATAGTTGAATAAGCTACTGAAAATGTTTATGATCTTAAATTGATATAGTTGTTTTCCACTTATTCAATTTGATCTTAGTGTGTTTCCATTTCAAGAAAGATCTTATATGCATAAAAACCGAGAAAGCAAATTCTTGCCTTTGGACGCTAAATTGGAAAGAACACTAAGAAATCTGATAAAAGTAAAAAGTGTTGAATAAGAATTTATGGCAGAATAAAGAGAGGTACAACAAAACACTCAGGCAAAAGTAGCAGAAGAAAGGCCTCAAAGGCAAAGGACTATGGAGGATTTTTGGAGGCTTGTCATTAGAGACGATTACTCTATTATGAGACAACCTGCTATAGAGGCCAACAACTTTGAATTAAAGCCAGCTTTGATCACAATGGTGCAACATCATCAATATACTGGCTGATTCGTGCCACGGTAGGGTGAGCGAAATCAACAATATTTGTTTCCTATGTTCCTCCTCTGCTTTGTAGTCAAGCTCTTTGCTTGATATAGTGATCTGAGGTCGGGCACGGGGATGGGTTTTCATCCACGAATGATTTGCATCAGTTTTTGGAAAATGGTGAGGCTTTTGTTTGAATTTGTGGATTTTGTTAAACGAGTGGAAGTTGTTTGTTCAACGACTAAGCTAATGGTTTAAAGTGAAGTGTGAAATGGTAACCTTGAAGGCTTGGGTCACTAAGCTTGATAACTTGAGGGTATTACGATTGTCCTCGGGTTATTTCTCGCATTAGAGCGATTGACATATATAATTAAGCCAGCAGGATCTTTGTTTAGCTATAAACCTAACCCTAAAAACCACTCCTATTTGAGTCAGCAGAATACTAAGCATTCAGTCCCATTGATTTGAAACCTAGCATTTAACCTCATTCCATTGGCTCGTGATGACATCTAAGAATGTCGATGCATCTACCGTTAAGAATGCATAACTGAACCTAAAAACATGAAGTATTGACCAAGAAAGACATTAAATGGCATTAAACCTAGTTTGGAAAGGTGGGAACCATAAATGCGTGCACAGTAACAATCAAAGCATGAGGACAAGCCTGCGTGACCCCAAAACCAAGCTGGCAACCCTCCTCTTCAAGGCTGAAACAGCGATCATACCTTGGTTGTCATCCTCGAGGGGTGTTTAGCGTAGAAAATGAGAAGAAAGAGGAGAGAGAAGAAACAAAAAACAAAACCCTAAAAATGAAGAGCTGCTGAAGGAAAACTTTTATAAAATGAAAAGTTGCTTAGGGTTACAAAGTTTGAGGGCTTATATAGTCAACTAAGTGTGAAAATAAAAAATGCCTAAAAATATGACATTCGTAATGGACAAAAATGGTAATATATCAAAACGTGGTCGTTTGGCATCAAGAATTCCAAAAACACAGGGGTTGAGATTTCGCTATGCAAGAAATTTCGCTAGCATAGCAAAAATTTCGCTAGCCTAGCGAAATTTCGCTAGCCTAGCGAAATTCACAAGAGATAGTGAAATTAGGAAATTTCGCTAGGAACAGTAAATTTCGCTAGCCTAGCGAAATTTTCACATAGCGAAATTTTTCGCTGAGATACTTGAATTTTAGCAATCAGTAATTCGCAATCTATAGCGAAAATCCTGCTTTGTACTGATTTGCTCTTGCATCATACTGCAACCTTCTTTCTTCACATCCACTTCACATTTCTTCATCTTTTTGATGGTTGAAAACAACTGCGAATCCTCGACATTCGGCAAATATCTAGACATCAAACTTGAACTAATTGGGAGAGGCTGCATGAAAGCGTGAAATTACCAAAAACAAACTTGAAATGGGATTAGTGAAACTAAGTGGACCTGCACACATCAATTAGCTTAATTGATATGATTAGTGCGCAAAAAGCACTCAAAACCTATTGTGAATAGGGCTCAAAATAGCGCTTTTTGGGCACTAATCACTGGCCATCCAAGTGAAGACCCCAATGAGCACATGGGAAGATTTTTGAGGATGGAAAATACAATAAAGCTGAATGGGGTGAGACCTGAGGTGATCAAGCTACAACTCTTCCCTTTTTCATTGAGAGACGTGGCAGCCACTTGGTTTGAATCACTGCCTTATGGATCAGTGAACAATTGGGAAGATTTGGTGGAGGTTTACATGAGCAGATTCTTCCCTCCCGCCCTCACTTCAGAGAGGAGAGAGGAAATCATAGTGTTCAAACAAGGAGAGGATGAAAGTCTCTCTGGCCCATGGGGGGGAGATATAGAGACCAGTAAAGATAAAGCTAATGCATGGAATAGATTTGACCACCCAGATGGACATCTTCTACCACTCTATGAACTATACCTTTAAAGGTATAATTGATGTAGTCTGCTGTGGAGCATTCAATAGGAAGAGTGTTGAAGAGGCGAGACAATTGATTGAAGATCTAGCAAAAAGAATTACAAAGATCCATCTAAGACTTCAGGGAGTAGTAGCAGACTTAAGGGAAGTGGGGTGATAGAACTGAACAGAATGACTGCCATAGAAGCTAAACTTGATGCATTGATGAACAAGCTGGGAAACCAAGAAAGAAGAATGCATCTAGCACATGAAGTAGGAATAGTGTAAGAAAGTGAACAAAAGAGTAGTGGTGGAGAGGGAATAGCCCATGAGTGTCCTTATCAGGTTGAGGAGGCTCAGTTTGTTAATGGCAACAGAAGCTACAACTTTAAGCCAAACCTTAACTTGCCAACTCATTACACACCAGCACTCATAAACCATGAAAATTTCTCATATAGAGGTGGAGCACAGCAAGGTCCAAGACCAATGTTGAATTTTCAACAACAATATGCTTCACAGGGGTTCCAAGGACAACAGCAGGAAGGGAGTCAGAGAGCAAAAATTGTAGGATAAAGGAGATCTCAATCCTTTAAAGATCATAGGGAAATAGAGGCTACTAAACATTCATAAGCATAAATTTTAAAGCTAGTAGCATTGAACCCAAACATAAATGTGTTTCAAGTAACATTAATGCCTCTCTAAAAAATGCGGAGACCTGAAGTAGGGCGTGCCCTGTGTCTGGGAGCAGTCCAAGGATGCCTTCTCAAGTGATACAAAGAAGAATCCTAAGGATTGTATGATGGTGACTCTGAGGAGTGGTAGAAAGTTGGAAAGCAGAAAAGAAGAGGAGTAGAAAAAGACAGAAAATACTAAGGAAGAAGAGGTGCAGACTAAGCACCATTAGGAGATAAGAACACTAAAAAAGAATGAGGACATGAAAGCCTCCATGCCTGTTGTTCTATTCCCTTAGAGACTTCAAAAAGCAAAAATGGAGGAGCAATTCTCTAAATTCTTGGATATGTTCAAGAAAATAGAGATTAATATACCTTTTACTAAGGCATTGGCTCAGATGCCTAACTATGCTCAGTTTCTAAAGGACGTGCAGTGAAGAAACTGTTGAAGAAGGAGTGGTGGTGACAATGCAATGTAGAAATCAAAAAAGAGGCTCACAGTGAAGATGCGAGATCTTAGCGGCTTCACCATTCATAACACACAATTGGGAAAGTTGAATTTAAAAGGCTTTGTATGATTAGAGGCAAGCATTAACTTGATGCATTTGTCGATGTGAAAGAGCGGAGTTTGGGGATCTACTCTACAAATATGACTCTGGAAATGGCGAGATAGGACTGTAGCCTGACTAGAGTCCTTGAAGATGTACTCATCAAGGTGGGAAATTTTATTTTCCTTGTGGCCTTTGCCAGTTATGGATATGGAGGAAGATACGCAGAGTTCCCTCTTGCTGGAAGACCTTTCCTAGCCCTTTGGGTTGCCTTGATATAGATGTGAAGAAAGGAGAACTCGCTCTCAGGGTGGGGAGAGGACGGTAAAATAGTCCGAATGTGAAAGTGCGCATCGTAAGACCCGTAGAAACAATAGCTCCGCATCATCTGTCCACTTTAGCTATAATTTTCAAAATTCAATCAATGAAAATGAGATGAATTCGCATTCGAGGGGATCTTGATTGTGAATTTCTCTCGATTTCCACTTTGATTTAAAAAAAAAACAAATTTTCTGGCTTGAATAAAGAATGTAAGACAGAATCATAGCAATGCAAGAGAAAGCAAAAGAAAATGGAAATAAGTTCAAAAGGGGTTATCCTCAAGCAGAACTACCCGCATACTTAAAGTATGCTTTCTTAGAACCAGAAAAAGTTAAACCTATGATTATATCAGCTGCAATGAATGAGATTAAAGAACAGAAACTGCTAGAGATTCTCAGAGAGTAAGGAGCAATTTCTTGGTCAATAGAAGATTTGAAAGGAATCACCCTTCATTCAGATGCAAAAACCTCCTTAGAGGAAATGAAAAGCACTTCCATTGAACATCAAAGAAGGTTGAATCCAATAATGAAATGAAGTTGTCGAAAAAGAAGTACTAAATGGTTAAATGCAAATTTATATATGCAATCTCGATAAATTTCTCAAAGTAGCCTGGGCTTCACATGAGGGTTCCCAAGAAGGATGGATTCATAAAGGATCATAAATGAGAAGAATTAATTGATTCCTACAAGAACTCGTGACAAGATGGAGGGTGTGCATTGACTACAGAAAATTGAACACTCAGAATCTAGAAAGGATCACTATTCTTTACCCTTTATCGGGATCAAATGTCGAAAGGTTAAAGACACCCCCATTTCTCGCTTTCTTAATGATATTCGATATAACCAGAGCTGCCATAATTTCTATGACCAAGAGAAAACTACATTTACATGTCCTTATGGAAATTTTTCTTTTAGAAGGATGTCATTTGGATTATGTAATGCTCCTACCACCTTTCAAAGGTGTATGATGTCTATGTTCTCAGATTTGGTGGAAGAGGCTATGCAAATCTTCATGGATGACTTCAAAGATATGGATCCGCTTTGAGAAATGTTTAGAAAATTTGAAACAAGATTTATGTGCTAAGACAAGAATCTAGCTCTTAATAACGGGAAAAAAATTCCATTTCATGGTAACAGAGGGATCATTTCGGGGCACAAGATTTGCACTGGTAGAAGTGGACCGAGCAAAGGTTCAGGTCATAAAACTCTCTTGCCACCTACAATGCTTAAAGGGATAAGAAGTTTCGACATGTTGGATTTACAAAGATTTATAAGGACTTCTCAAAATCTAGACCATGCAAGTTGTCGAAAGATGAAATTTTCAATACTGGCGAATCACGATCTTCATTTTAAGAAATTAAGTCCAGATTGCTTACAGCCCCATCATGGCAACACCAAATTAGAACAAAGAGTTTGAAATCATGTGATGCCAATGACACTATGATGGGAGCAAATATTGGACAAAGAACCGAAAAATATTTGTGGCCATATACTATGCCAACAAACCTTTCAATGAGGCACACAAGAGAACTACTATACCACGTAAAATGAGATGTCGGGTAATGGTGTTTGCTTGTGAAAATTCAGGCCGCCCCATGTTATCATACACTTGATCATCACTTTTGCAATTAAATATCTAATGGAAAGAAAAAGGCCCAGGCAGAGACTAATCGGATAAGGTATTTACTGGCACACCAGAGTTTGATTTAGAGAATCAGAACTAAGAAGGGTTGTAACAATCGATAGTTGATTACTTGTCTAGATTAGAAAGCCTACGAAGATGAAAAGGAAATGAAACCAGCAGAAAATTTTCTTGATGAGCAACATTTTCAGTGCTCCAGTCAATACCTTGGTATGCGATATTGTAATTATAGCACAATGGAATTATACCACTGAGTTCAACTACGGCCAATAAAGTTGAAGCGATAGCATAGTTTATATATCGGATGATCTACTCTTTGTTGAATAAAATTTGATTATCAAGATATCACCAAAAACGAGAACAAGGAAAAATTCTTGATGAATGTAGCCATCACCATATGGAGGACACTTTGCATGAGATGGGAGACAACCCGCCAAAATTCTCTAATCAGGTTTTAGTGGCCTACTATATTCAAAAATTTGTTTTTGAATGGGTAAAACATTGTGATAAATGTCGGAGAATGGGGAAACATAAGCAAAGGAAATGAGATGCCTATGGAATCTTGGTGGTGCAATAGCACATGTATGGGGGATAAGACCCCGCGGGACCTTTCCCGGCCTCATTTGGGGAGATTTATACGTTCTCATAGTTGTGGATTATGTATCCAAATGGGTGGAAGCAATAGCTTGTCCCAAAAATGATGCCATACAGTGGTGGGGTTCATACAAAGAAATATTTTGAGCAGATTTGGAGCATCCAAAACAATCATTAGTGATAAGGGAAGCCATTTTGCAAACAAAGTGTTTGCAAAACTCAGAGGTAGATATGGACTCAAACATGTAATAGGATTGGCTTATCACCCTCAATCAAATGGGCAAGCTGAGATTTCCAATAGGGAGATAAAGAAGATTCTACAAAAAATAGTGAACCCAAGCAGAAAAGATTGGTCTATAAAGCTAGATGATGCATTGTGGGTGTATAGAATTGCTTACGAAACTCCTATTGGAATGTCCCCATACAGGATTGTATTTGGGAAGCCTTGTCATCTTCCTCTTGAACTAGAATATAAAGCTATGTAGGCCATCAAGAAACTAAACTGTGATTTCAGTGCCAAAGGGAACTACTCGAATGGAATGAAGTGGAAGAGTTGAGAGATGAAGCTTATAATCACGCGGAATCTACAAGGATAAGGAACAAAGAAATGGCATGATCGGAAAATTAGAGGAGAGAGTTCAAACGAGAGCTAGTCTTCTTTTGGCCTACAATTAAAGTTAAAGTTGTTTCAGGAAAACTTAAAGGCAATGGAGTGGTCCTTGTCGGTGGTGCAAAAGTACACCCTTTAGATGAAGTAACATTGAAAACTAGGAAATTTTGGAAATGAGTTTAAAGTGAATGATGAGAGGTCAAAAAACATTATCTTGGAGGGAAAATAAATGAGAATTAACTTTCAAGATTCATAAGAGATAATTTTTGCCTAGAAGGAAAGCTTGTTTTGCATTGATATCTAGCCTAAGACACAAAACATGGCTTGACTACTTGGGAGGCAACCAAAAATTTTTGAACCAAGTTGATAGTTTGATTTTGCTTAATTCAGTGTGTTTTAATTAGCTTAGATAATACAATAGAATGCCTTTTTAATTTTCATTTTGAATTTAAAATTAGTTAAGTTTATTTTGTTGACTTTTCAGGATAACGAAGCTGAAATTGGAGATGGATTTTGAATTTGGAAGCATTATATCTCAAACTCATTATCGGAAAGTGCTACAATGGGGAATATTTGTTTGTCCCTAACATTTCTTTAAGGATAAATGCATAATTGGGGAAGTTTAGAGTATTATGTGAAAAGTAGAAAATGTAAAGTAGCTTTGTTGTGCCCATTCCTTAAATATCTTGATTGTCATCATGATTTATTGAAGCTGAATAATGAAATGAGATGTACTATTCATACTTGAATTGAGATTCTTTGTTGTTGACATGTCTTTAAATATGATTTGAATTGGTTTAATGCATTACATACTACTGTGATTACTACCCGAAAAGTGTTATTTTACACCTTATTAATACAGGTTTGAGCACTTTTTGTGTACTAATCGACTAATTAACCGATTGGCATGTTAAAGGACCTAGCAAAGCTACTAGTAAATTTTGTGTAAGTTTTGTGTTTTGCGGGCTTTTTATACACGATAGATAGGGATTCATCTCAACCGTGGAGAATCCAAGTTCAACTCATAGCACCACAAATCGCGAAGAAGCCGAGAAGAAATGGAGGCCGAGTTGCGAGGAATTTGGCTACTGCTTGAAAATTTTGTGAGGCTGCAAAAATTTCACTACGCCTTCATTCAAGTTTCCGACCTTGTTGAGATATTTCTGCTTTTTATTTTTGACTTTTGTTCCTCCTTTTGCAGTTTCTTGTTTTATCCTACTTGGAGTTTATTGCTTTAGTTATTTTGGTATTTTGCTTGGCTTTGGGGTATTTAATGACAAACATTGCCAGCAGGGATACCTTTTCTTTGAGGAATAAAGTTTTGGTGGAAGCTTCGGCTCTTCCGGCTCTTTCTCATTCCCTCTCTCATTTTCCCTCACTTTCTCTCCCTTTCTCACTTGCCAAACCTGGGGATGACAGCACAGTTGACTAGAAACCCTTCCTGTGGAGGAGAGAATTTTGTGAGTCTCTGCGAGGATGCGAGAGAAACTGACTGGAGGTTCCACATGTTTTTCACGCGGTATCCACTTTGTCATTCTTATTCTTCGTTTTTAACTTTAGGTTTTGATCCCTTACTGAGTCACATGAGATGGTTATTACTTGGTAAGCTTTTGGGCTCATTGGATGCTTAATGTTAGATCCATTGATGTTTGTTAGTTATCATTTATGATCCATTTGTAGGTGGTCAGTGACTTGTGTTTTTTGCAATGGCCAAAAACTACTAATGCCGATTGGAGTCTTTTATTTAAAGGATATTTATTAAGGGTCAAAACGCGAGAAGCTAAATAAAGATCCTGCCTCAAATGACTATAAGTCATCCTCCCCAACGCGAGGAAAAGACCCTCGAAACCTCGCTGTCTTGTAATCCACCCAGCGACCTAACACTTCAAGGGGTTCTATTTATTTTAACTTGTTTTATTTTCAGTTTCCAAACATTTCACCCAACGTTTACCAAACCTTGTAATCCAAATTTAATCAATTAAATTGAACCTCACCGTAAGTGGGGAATGGGTAACGAGCCAAGCTTACTAGTGGCTCTACGCCTCGCTTGAAAAAGCTCGTCTCAGGCTCAACTCGTTAGCTAAACGAGCCAAGCTTCGAGCCTTACTTAGCCGATAAATTTCGAGCTCCGAGCCTGCCGAGCTCGAGCCCAACTGTTTCCCCACATTAAAAAAATGATTTTTATTATTTGCTGCCTGCCTAATTGCCTTAAGTCCTTAACCCAAAATAAAAATTAAAAAGTTAAAAACCCTCGGGCCTCAGCCAGCAGCAGTAACCCCTAAATCCCTCAACGTCTCCCTCAACCCTCTCTCTCTCCTCGCCATTTTCGCCCATTTGAAAATCAAAAAGTTAAAACCTCGAAGAAGCAAAGAAGACCACGACAGACTCCGCACCACCCACCGCACCAAATTCCCAAGAAAGGGCCTCTTCTTCGTCACGCGCTTCCATAGGAAGAGATCCATCGATGATCCTGTAAGCTATTTTATTTATTTTCTGCATTTTACCAAATCATCCTTCAATTCTTTCCGAGATCGATCCCGCTAGAGTGAAGACTGATCTGGCCAGGAGGAAATCTATTATTAGAAAAAGTAGACTCTCCTCCTCGTGGAAAGTTCCCAAGCTTCGAGTCGGAATGTCGACCATGTTCACTGCACCCCGGGTGTGATGGGGATTGTTTGATGGGCCTCAGAGAGGCACTAGCGGAAACCTCAGCCTGATCAAGCCTATAAGCAACCAAATCAAACAAGGACAAAATCACAAACACAATTCTATAGATAGCTTATTCAGAAAAATGACGGGTGGAAGAATAAATATTCAATTTTTTCTTTGAAAAAATTTTGAATGTGGGTTATAAATAATTAACAAAAAAGTGAGAAAAGGAGGATTACTTAGATTTTGACATTAAAATAGAAACTGAAGAAGGGAAAAAGCAAGAAAGAAAGTAATGGAACTACCCCAAGAAATTTAGCGAGAGAGAAAAGATTTGATTTTTTTATTAAATCTTCCAAACAAACAGAGGGCCACACTGGGCCTCCCCGCGCCCACTAACTATCCCGAGAAATGATATAGCCCTCACTACATTCACACCCATTTTCATTTATTCTATTATGTGGATGTGTTTGTAACACACCTTATGTTCTTGGCGTTGAGGCTCTATGTTATTCGATCAAATGATACCCTTCTCGTTATTTCATGATGTAAGTGCTTAATTTACTGTGTTTTTGCAGAAAATTACCAAAAACTTTTTGCCAATTGCCACCTAAATACATATAAGAATATACTAAGAGTTTTCACTTTACTGTTTTAAACATTTATTTCTTTTCCATAAAGAAACATTAATATGTGCTAAACACAGATATTAAAATGATAATGAACTTAGATATTATTGCTGATCATTCTAATCTCATACTTTTTGCAAGAAACTTTTTTAATTTAATTGCGGTTGTCGTTTTGCTCGGCAATTTCTAAATTGTGAGGATTTCTATATAATAGATTTCAGTTTGGATGTTGGTTTCATTATTTTTCTATAATTTTTCAGAATAAAGGAAGAATCTAACTGATTTATTATATTAGTTCTGGTGAAGTTTAATAAACAATTTTAGTTCTAGAACAATCTCCTCACCTTTCAACATCATCTCTCTTAATTTTCAAAGGAAGATGTGTTCGTGCATGTGTGTAATTCTGTTTTTAAATTAATTTTGTTTTTTAATTATTAATTTGATTGGAATTCTTTTATTTACATAGTCTGTTGATACAAAAATGCCAACACAGATGAAATGTGCCAACCAATGACAGGACAATAGAAGAAACTGGATTAATCATTTTCAATGATATCCGTTTTAAACAAAGAAAACTGTTGGTTTGATGTGGTAATTGATGTTGTAACTGGAGTGACAAGACGGGGGTGATAGGGCAAATGCAGTCACTAAGTAAGAATATGTTAGCTTATAAGAGGAGGTGCCACTCAGTCATCTAAAGAGGCATTTCAAAGCTCAGGTGCCCCACCGCTGGGTCGAATCCGGAAATAAAAAAGCATCCCCAAACAGTTTTTACGTCAGCCTGAGGCCACAGGAAGATCAAGGCAAACTCGTTATCAACCTATCAATATGACAAAGACAAAGTTAGAGAGCTTTGCTAAGATGTCTGGTTGCATACACGAAAATTCTTTCGTGGATGGTGGAAAGCATCAGTTATTTGTGTTATTTTTCCAAAATCTCAATCCCAAGATATCGCCAATCAACACCACGGGTAACTAATACAACTTTTTTTGCGCTTGAGAAGGAAAAATTGCAAAGGCGCGCTGATAGACCTTAATCTTAGTGATTTATGGACGCTAAATCAAACATCGGGCATGTGTCTAACCCGTCATTACTTAGATGTGCCGAGTGGAATTTACAGCGAGAATACCTAATTTTCATGGTCGGGCTTCCTCACATCGGGGGATTGCAATTGCCGTTTGTATTCTTCAATGTTTATTTGATTGGGATATTGAAGATAAAGTTTCTACTATTGCATTGATAATGCATTCAAATGATTCAGCAATAAGAATTCTCAAGGATCATTTTGCAGAGAGCGAAACTTTACTTTAACAAGAAGATATTTCATGTTCTGTTGTGCACATGTTTTAAATCTCATGCCGCAAGATGGACTATCAGAGATTCGTGATGTGATTGAGAATATTCTGGGTGCGTGGCAGCATGCTGGCGAAGATGTCTCCTTCGCTGATAAAATGACGAAATGGTCGGCAATTTGTACACAACCAAACATCTACTGATGTTCCTACTAGAATTTATGTAAACAGTTCAGATCGCCAAAGTCGGCAAGTCGCAGCACTAATTATAATCTCTGAGGAGGATTGGACACGAAACAGGTTTCTAAATTTTTAAGTGTTAAAGAAGCTACGCGTAAGCTTTCTCCTAAGTAGTATGTCCGACCTCAAATTATTCTTCACACCTGAAAGTAAAGTTGAAGATGAATGAAAATTCTGCATTAATTAATAGAGATTTTAAATAAAACACTATGAAGATGAAGAAAGTTTCAAAGCACTGGGAGACTACTTAATAACGATATGCTGATCTTTCAGACAAAAAATGCAAATATAAAATTTGTTTTCCACATATTTATTTCACAAGAGTGTGATAGTCATATTAATGAGGTTAGTGAACTGCATACCCTTTACTCAGTTATACCTGATGGTGGCGGCAGACAAGTGCTTAACACTAAAGAATGTCAATAAGATATTGATGTTTCAAAGGAAAACGAAAAATGGATGCCTTTGATGCGTGGGCTGAAATCATTCTCGATGTCATTCTCGGAAGAAACCAGTTGGACATTTATCTAAAGAAGAATTGCCAAATTCTAGTGATGAAAAATTATGATGAATTTGATACTGGAATCAGGAAAGTCAATGCTATGAAACTTCGATGCTTATCTAAAATGGCCTCGAGATGTACTATCCATTCCAATAACTATCGTTGCTCGTATACGCATTTGTTTTATGTTATACTGATCAATATCGGGGTTCATTGAAGCCCGAGACTGCTCAAGCTTTGACGGTCGTATCGCTTACGCCATGATTTAGAGTGGAGCTTTCACCAACTCGTGAAGTATTTTTTTTATAATCAAAAGAATATATATATATATATATATATATATATATATATAATATATATAATTAGGAAAGTTATAATAGATCCTAATTAAATTCATTGCTTAATTTGCGTGTCGAGGACGAGTCACCTCGAATTTGAAGTCACTAATGTCGAAATGTGTTTAAAATTTCATTTGACTCGAGAATTTGAATGTTGTAATATTTAGTATTATTTCTTTCTAGATTCTGGTTTTCTTTGGGATTGTGTAGAATCTAATCTTAGCTATTGGGAAATTATGATGCGCGTACATTTATTTTTGAAGATTAAAATATTGATAAAACTGCCCATAAAAGAGATTATGCATCATTTATATACTGAATCATCATTGGGTTGCAGTAGTTTGTTTTAAAACTGGTTGGTGTTATAATTTTAGGGGTATATTGATGATAAACTGTTATTAGCAGCTTTATGCAAATGTTAATAATTGCATTATACAATGGTCAGCAGATGACACAATATTTTCTCGTTGTTATGAACAGGATTATGCTCGTCAAACATGGATGATATTTCCATTTCTGTAATATCCGATAAAGCGGGTCATAACTCATTTCATTTATTTCAATTTGTTAAGGGAAATTAGTAGTTTTATTCACTTGCCATTACAATGTTGTAATATTCTATCGCATGAAGATTCGAACCTAGTCCATTTTTTAATGACAGTGACTTTTTTTCTCTCCGCATCGTGACGGCGCGCACCCACTTGCACAAAGCAAGTCGAAAGTGACTTTCGCGGAAATCTGAGAGGAGGCATTTCTAGCCGAGCGTGGTTTTTTGACACGTCGAGGAACTGCAATTGTCTCGTGATAAAAGTGAATCTAGTCAAGAAGCCACCGTTCAAACCAGATCTGTAATCCCTGCCTCGCAATCCGTGCAAGTTCCCAACCAATTTTTTCTAACGTCTATACTTCCATCATTCAATTTCTGATAAATGATGTGTGAAGCATCACAAGGATAGATCTTTCTTATAAATCAAGTGTGAATTGGTTTTGCTATCAAGAAATTTAATATAAGAAGAGAAGTATTCCGTAGTCGTGGCTCACCTTGATTCCAGCTTTTAAGGTTTCTTTCGTCGCCATTATATTTGGTGCAGGCAGTTTTATTCTTCCACCGAAGTAGTCCACAAACAAAATGGTTCGGGAAGATTTCTAACTTTGCCATGAGAACTTGATACGTTTTGGCTTGCACTAACTTACATAAGTTGTATTGAAAAAACACTTTGAAACCGCTTACTTACAAGGTCCAAACAGTACCGCCAACTGGTCGGGAACTATAGTTTTAATCTAATTAGTAATCGTAGAAAGATATTTGAAATGAATATCGCCCAGTATGATTGAAATTACTGGTTTCCAACTTGTTATTGGGATTCTTGCCAAGATTCTTGGAACATCTGGTTGTCGCTTCGCTTTAGTTTCAGACCGTAGTTTAAGATGTCTGATGCGGTGAGTTCTGTTTTTCTGTTGTGATGTCAAATTTTTTTTTCCTCAACCACATATATTAAAAAAATAATTTATTTTTTATTTTACAAATTCTCTGATAATATAAACTATTTTCTGATAAAGGAAATCTACAAACTATATTTAGTACCTCAAAATATATAGTGCCTACAGATTACATAAAGAGTCATTATACTTAAGGATAAAGAGAAAATCAGTTCCAAAGCTCGTTAGGTTCTTGTGGAGAGAAAGAGAAAGAAAACTTGAAAAGGCCTTCTCCGGCCTCATTCTTTCCAGAACCAAACCATAATGTTTTCTCTAGAAAAACATCAAGCATAACTCTTTATTCATTTACAACCGTGCTTTTTATGGACATAATCAGTGATCTGTGTACGATGGGATATTTGATACTCTTACCTGTTATAATTCAAGCTTGTCCTTCAACTGATTTTGGAATCCTTTCTGTTTATTTATATATATTTTTATTTTTCAATATTTTTGTGAAAGCAGTTAAACACTAATCTCTAATTGCATATTGTATATAGTTTGTGTATCTTCACTGCAAATTTCGAATGTGGTCTCCCCCAAGTACAGCCACCTTTGCACGCCTGATGCGATGTATACAATTTTGAGTCGTCTGTGAGCTATCAATCTTAAGGAGGTGCACTGAATAAGACCAACTAGTAAGTGATGTGAGTTTGGTTGATTGGAATCGTACCCTACTTAAAATTTTTAATTTTAGTATTTTAACAGATATTTATTTTTTAGTTCGACAAAAACGCAAATAGATATGATTTCAAGCCAAATCCGATTGCTATATGTTCGCCTCTATGTTAATCTCTATTTATTCGTCGTGCTCACCAAACCAGATACAAAGATAGTAACCAAACTTTAAATTTTTACCTATATTTTAGGTTATAAAAATTTGGGAATTGGTCTAGGAAACAAGTAATTTTAATGCTCATTCCTTGTTTCATATTAATTCCTCGGGGCAATATCATTATCCGTATGGGATAACTCGAGAAGCATTATTATGTGTAATTTAAATTTCCCGATTTTGGTTTTAGTTTTTATATATTAAAAAGGTATTTTTATTTTTATTTTTTGGTTTGGCTCATCAAAAACTGTGAGGTTGGGATTGCGAATGCGATTTAGTTTTCAACCAAAAACGTGAAATTTTTAGCCATATTTTTAATCTGCCTTAGTATTTATTTCATTTTTCGATTCCCGTATCATTAAGAAGATAGCGCGAACTTAGCTTTAGCCGTTTAACGTTGTATAAAAAACTGGGAATTACAATTATGTTCGTAGCCTTTGTTTAATCTAGATTGAAGATTGTACTCTATCCCGCTATTTTTCATTATCTCAATCTTTTTAGCAAATTATTTTTTTTCGCTTTTATCGTATATCTTTCATTCTTATTATTTTATTTATGATAAATCTTACCTATCATCAAAATTTTATCTTTCTAACTTTTAATACTTATTTATTTGATGATATGGATGTTATTTTTTAAAAGATCCACACCACATCTCTTTTTTTTTGTCCTTCTATTTAGGCTCTGGATCGGGTTTGAGCTCGAGGTTGAGCCTGGTCTGCCTCATATGGAAAACGAGCCTAATGAGCCTCAAGCCAAGCTTTTTTTTTTTTTAAATCAAGCTGCTTGAGCCTAATTTTGCTATTCAAAAGCTCCTGCTTAGGCTCGAGCCCTCATAAATTAATCAAGCCTAGCCTGAATGTTCAAAGCTCGATCACCAAGCACAATTTCCTAACTATAAGTCATTTGTATAAGAAACCCATCCCCGTGTTCGACCTGGGAGTTACTGATACTGCCAAAGAGTTAGTGCTACTGTGAGGAGGAATTAGGTTTATAAATTTTGTTGATTCCGCAGATACCCCTAACGCACACGAATCACATACTACTTCGGTAAAGCACTGATTAGCACAAATCTTTCAATTTGGTGGAAAATTCATTTTATGTCGCGACATCATTCCCTCTTTGTCGCGACAACTCTTATTCTAGCCTCTGGTTTTGAAAGAAAGTATGTCACGACATTATTCCTCTTTGTCGCAACATTATTTCACTTGAACATAATATAACTATGCTGCGACAATATTTTTGCTCTGTCATGACAAGGATTGCCCTAGCCTGTTATTAATTACAGAAAATTATGTCGCGACATTAGTTTACTTCACCAGGGTATAATTATGTTGCGACATTATTTCTCTATGTCGCGACATTATTTCTCTATGTCAAGACATAGGTTTGAAAGGAAAATAAACCCTAATCTAGTGTTTGTCACGACAATTAAAAAACACAACAAATCATTTGGCCTATAAATAGAATATTTGAAACTTGAAGGGCCACCTTCCTCATAAACCATCAAAACCTTCAGCCACCCACCAAATTTCACTCTCATAGTTATTCGAAAGCCCTAAATCTCCAAAACCAGCCTCTAGTCATGTTAGAGTTGTCACATCTTGTTCTGAACCTGATCTAGATAATGGAAGAATACACGGAGAATGATGAAGAAGCCATTCAGAAAGTTTAGTCAGGGGCAAAGCAAGAAACTGAAGAGACTAGGAAAATAAATAGGGGAGTTGAGGAAGCTGATACAGAGCAAGGGCAAAAAGAAGAAGTTAGTGAGTTTGTTTCAAACAGTGCCTTGGTCTCATGGGAGAAGAGTCTAAATGAAATGGATTTCATTGGCGAAATAGGGTTCAACAAGCTTATCTCGCCCTTTATTAAGGTGATTGAGAAGAGAGAAAGGGAATTACTTTACGAGCACAAAGCACTTGGTTTTGTGGCAGTAGTAAAAGAATTTTATGCGAACATGGTGGAAGTGAGAGAGAAAACTGTTTATGTCAGAGGATAGTGGATCTCTTTCAGTAGAGAGAAGATAAATGAAATGTTTAATCTGAAGGAGCAAAAAGATGGATCAAAGTTCAAGAAACTGGTAAAAGAGAGATAATGCACTCGACTAACACATGTAGAAAATGGAAATGAAGTCAACAAAGAAAACCTACAGAACCACTTCCGCCATAGGTTCATTGACAGAGGAGGCTATATGATTTACTTACTGGGCTCAAATTTCTCGCTTCCAAATGATCTCAAGACAGAGAAAGAAAAAGAGTAATCCCTCCCATTTATTACTAAAAGTAAAAAATCTGTGGGAAAATTAATTGAAAACTCCATTCTAGGTTACTATAGAAGCAAGTACAGGGGGTCTGATTCCACACCCAACATTGATCACCAGATTGTGTATCTTGGGAGGTGTGAAAGGAGATTGGGAAGAAGAAGAAATATGTCCCAAAGCTTCTCCTCTGACACTGACTGGTATAACTAAAGGGCCAAAGAACAGAGGGAAGGAGACAGAAGTAGAAATTGAAGAAGAAAATGAGGATGATAGAGAAGAAGAGCAAGTATAGTTAGAAAGCCCAACTCATGAGCAGTAAGTGAGGTAGGGGAAATTGAGCCCCATTTGGAATGTATCTCCAAATGTAAGAGGAATCCATCAAGAGCCAGCTGAGAGCTCAGGACAACAGAGCAACAATGCAGAGTTGATGGAAATGCTGAAATAAATGAGGCTAGAAATGCAAGAAAGGGATAGACAACTGAAACTACAACTATAGTTAAGAGACGAATATCTAGAAAAGGAGTTGAGGAGGAGAGATCAATATTAGGAAGAAGAAATAAAGCTAAGGGATGAAGAATGGAAGGAGGAGATAAAAGAAAAGGATGAAAGGTGGATGAATGAGCTGAAAAATATGGATGTAATTTATTGGAAAGAAATAGGGAAGAAGGAATATAATTTATGTGTGATTCTAGAAAAGAGAGACAAAGTCATCAAGGAAGAGATAACATCCAGAGAGTACAAACAAATTTATAAAGACTGAGCAGAGACAAGCTTTATGATAAAGTCTCATGAATAGGTCAACAATAGGACACTCATGGAATCATTGGCCAAGAGGTAGCGTGAACTCACAGAGAGTAATGCAAAGATTCTAGATTGGGCTATGAATACAATCTTAGGCAAAAAGAAAGTCCCATTACCATAAATCAAAATATCCGACTAGTATACCTTACACCATAGGTTTCAGATATCGCACTTCCATTCTTTAACTTCTAATCCGTGGTAAACACCTTCGCACCTTATAGCAACCACCAAAATAAAACCTCTGGAACAACAAGAAGTAAAGAACTAACCCCAAAAAGAGAAGCCCAAGAATATTCAAGAAGGAAGTGCCCATGAAAAATCCTGCAAACTTGAAAATGCCAAAACAAAGAGTGCTGAACAGTAATCTTTGTGTAATTACTTTACATGAATACATTACTTGTAATTATCTAAAGAGTTAAATGAAAAATCGCTGAAACATTCAGGTCCATCTTTCTCTTTGCATTTTTCTCAGGTGTATTTTCTTTTTTCATATCTTGATTTTCAATAATAAAGAATGATGATTTTTTTTTTTTTTTGTATAGCTTGCTGGATAATGGAGTAAACCGCTCAATATCATTGTGAAACAATGAATTGTTTGGTGAAATTTGAATGATGAGTGAACTTAGTTGCTTGTGCTATGATATATTTTTTCTGAACTGAATGACTTGATTAATTGAAGCTTTTGAGTTGTGAAGTAGCATAGCAACATATCAAGAAACCAAACAAGAAATTGATAAATGAAATTGGGGTAAGATGAGATGTATTGAATGAGGAAGTTGTAATGTTATTAATAAGAACTAACTAAGATCTATGGAAGATCAACAAAATGATGGAACAAATAGAACTTATAATTAAGTGTTTCAGAAACAACTTAGTTATTGTGAATCCTCGAAAACAATGCACATAACAAAGTACCTTCCGAACAAATTGTGCTAAGATTTTAGGATTAATTTTCTGATCCACTGCATTGAATTTAATCTCCTAAGTCCTAGAACTTGTTGGGATTATTAGTCGGTACAGTCCAGTAATGATAATGTCATGAAATGATATAGGTCATTCTTAGAAGCTCGAGCCTTTCAAAGCTTACCCTTATATTATGGCATAATAATTTTAGTCTCTTATTTGAGCCAAAAATCCAATTTCATCATCAACCATCAAATGAAAAGCTTAAATCATTCCTTAAATCTAATCTTACAGTAAAAGAATCTGTGTTTACCCAGATTGCATGACAAGTACATAAATAGTAGAAAAGGATAAGTTTGGGGAGCATTATTTTCAATTGTAAATGAGGATAAGAATAAAAGATGGGAAAGGAAAACCAACTGAGATAAGAAAAGAGAAAAAAAAGAATGAAGAAAAGAAGCCTGAAAAACACAAAGTACAAGGTGGGAATTGAGCCTTATCCTGGTGAAGCCTCTCCTACTGAACAATAAGTTTTAGTGCGTTTCAATAACTAAGTACCCTAATGCCAATTGCATGTGAGTTGTAAACCCAAAGTTCTCTAAGGGTGGTATAAAGCTTAAAAAGACAAAACATTGCACTATTCCATAAGCCTTGACAGAAAATGAAAAGTAAAAAGGCTCCTAATCTGTGGAACTGAATTTATAGTCTGATGGTGGTAAAAAAAAAACACCACAATAGGGAGTATGTAGAAAGATGCACCAAATCAAGTTTGGGTTTGTTTAAAAGTTGACATAAGTGGAAAAATCGTGGATGCGTGATGGTACAACAGGCTGGCGGTTAGTAGAATGGTAAACTTGAGCCTAAATTATCCGCTTCATCTACCTAATTACCTAAGCCACGTTACAAGCCTGGGTGAATCTTAATCAATTTAAGGCTGTATCTACTTACATGCCATGGAGATTAATGTTATGACAAATAAGCATATGTGACTTAGAAAACAAGAAGCTTATTATTCCAGTAGTATCTCAAAAGATTAAATAATCTACCAAGATGAAAAAAAGAGAAGACCGACACACACTCACAAATCAGGGTTGAATAATTGAACTGTTTATACTATAGAAATTGTTTGCCTGTTTAGTGAGCTTACTTGAAAATCTTCCTTGTTCTGGATGTGAAACTTGTTCAAACATAATTTTACAACTAATCTATTTTGCTAGCTAAATTGTGGATTCAAGAGAAAAGATGTAAAGTGTAGAACATAAAATTGTCCTTAAAAATAAAAGCCGATTTTTTTGAGGCAAACAAAATTTTCTTTTCTTTGCTTGGGACAAGTGCAACTTAAGCTCGGGGGGGTAATTTGAAGAAACTTAAACTCCATCTTATTTTTACCATTTTTTCGCATTTTTTTTACAATTTATTGTCTATTTTAATGTGAAATTATGGAATAATCACTAACTCTTGTGTTTTATGTGTTTTGAATGAAAAGAAACAAATCTAGTAAGACAAGCAAAAATTCTAAGGCATTTAAATGTCGCAACATATTTCTTTCATAATGTCGCGACATAATACTGGCAATGTCGCAACAAAATCTCAAGGTATCCAAAGAAAAGGTTATGACGCACAAGACAAAGCTGGAGCCTCGGCTGAAAAGATCAAGCCGCCACATTTCAAAACTTTGTCGCGACATAATATAAGAAGGAATGAACGATAAATGTTGCAACAAAGAAATTATGTGGCAACATAATGAAGATCAGAAGATAGACTTATGTCACGACAATGGATTGTTATGTCGCAACATTATCTAAGTTCCTGAAGAAGAATGTTGCGACACAACAAAACATGCTGCGACATAAAATTTTAGACTAAAGAGACAAGTCAAGACAAGTTGGTCGCGACAAAGGTTTTTATGTCAAGCATAAATATTTCGTAGGAATGACAAGATCACAGAGGGAAATATGTCGAAATTCAAAGTATGTCACGACATAAAGTTCTAAGTCGCATAGTAAGGCAAGATGCTATATGCGCGATCAGAAGTTTTATGTCGCGACAACCACAAATAAAATGCCGAGGAACTTATTTTCGGGACATAGAATTTATTGTCGCGGAAAAAGATTGAGAAGAAGGCGATAATTTATGTCACATAATGAAGAGCTAAAGGGAGAGATATTCGTTCATGGCAATCGGTTGCGTCGAAATTACCGAAGAGAAGCTTCTAGAAGAGAATCAGTGGTAATGTCAAAGAACATTTCCAAAGAATGTCGTGACACAGTTAGAGAAAAAGAGTTAATTTATGTCGCGACATTCCAAATTTATGTCGCGACATAATCAAGAGCAGCAAGAAGGAAACTTTGTGGTGACAAAGCCTTTTTTATGTCGCGACATACCATTCGAAATATTAATTATGGGCACCAAAGAAATGTCGCCACACCAGAAGACGACCGCTTGAGCTCAAGGCGTACATTTTCAAAATATGCTCGCGGCTGATAATTCCAAAAAAAACACCAAGACCGGCTGCGATATAAGAGTAAGCCATGACAAAAAGCTGGAGGACAAACAAAACAATGTCGCGACATAATTTTCTATGTCGATACAAAGACGCCACTTGGGCCAGTTTTTAGGGATTCACAATTTCAGCCTCAAAGCATGACTCATCATTTGAAAATCTATAAATAGAAGCACATAGGGCACTGTGCATAGCTTCCAGACCAACTGCAGACATCTAGGTAGCTTCAGCCCTTTGTATATTATTTTTCTTTATTTCTATTTCAGAGACTTAGTTTCAAATTTTTACATTTTAGCTAAGTGTTTTCTGGGTTTGAGCAAAGGATTCGGGTCAAGTTTTGAGCTGGGTTCATTGTAAAAATTTGGATTTCATTACTATCTAAATTCAATGGAATCTGAAATTTTTTTGGAGTTCATTTATTTTAGTTTTCTTGCAATTTCATTTAATTTTCTTGATCAGCTAGTCACTTTTATTTGTAATCCTACTTTGAAAGACTAAGTTTCTCCGCCAGAACACTGGGTGATTAGTTATCATTTTCCGCACAACTTGAAAGAATGTCATCATTAGAACTTTTAATTTATATAATTGGTGTTGTTCTTGAATTAATCAAGCTAATATTAGTACCTCAGACCTAGAAATGATCAAGCTTCAGCTTCCGATTTCCAAGAGGCCCATTAAGTGACACATAGATGGAGGTTCCTAAGAGTATAGAGAAGTCACTTGGGGGTATGTTAGACTAACACTATGGAACTAATGAACTCTGAAAGATCACTAATTTACCTACAAAATCGAGGACTAGTCGCTGATGTATCGCCTAATTTGATTAGAGGTTCTCCTCTATTCATTAAAATGATTCGACCTTGTGTTAGCATAGATCTAATCAAGGGAGATAGAGAGTTCAATCAAATTAATAGATGAGATACCAATTAGATTGAGAAGGCTTGTATTATCTTGTCTATAGGCCAGAATCTCTTCACCCTGTGGAGCAGGTGAAGTACTAGAAAGGAAAAATACCCAATTCTTAACGAGAATCAACCCTACAAGTAACCGACACTCCATGTGTTTGAAAGAATATGGTTTTCTAATTAGTGAAATGTAGTGCATGGAGGAATCCAAACTATAATTACCTTACATCTGGCTAAAGTCTGCATTTCTCAACTCCATGGCTAAACTCACGTTATGACTTATGCAAAAATTGATAATTATACATCGATCTATTTCGCTGGTTAACTTTTTTATCAAAGGGAACTCTAATCTAATTCATTTTAAGTTTTTTTTATAGTTAAAAAGTTTAATCAGTCATTTGTTCTTTAGTTAAGCAACTCAATTTTGTACTTTTGAGTTCAAATAGTAAAGATCTTAAGTGGTATGGCAATTTATCTAGACGCTTCATCGATCCTCGCGAATGATATACGATTCTTAAAAATCCACTTTATTACTTAGGCTAATTTGTTTACTTGAAGCAAGAGAAGTAGACCTAATATAAATTTGCAAAAATTACATGCAGATTAGAAAACATTATTTTATAATTCTCGCCATCAAGTTTTTAAATGTCACGCTGCGGGACTAAATAAATTCCTAGGTAGCAAAGGATAGATAATTTTAGCACACACACCTTAACAAGTTGTGTCATACTGGGATTCAATATCTCAGAGGCAAAGTACAAGAAATTGGTATATAGAGAAAGGTTTGAACAAGTTTTTAGCTGGTCGGGAACCCACTAACCTCATGGCAGCCTTAAAACGCATATATAGATAAAGGTTTGAACAATAACCAAGACCGGGCATTAAATAAAATAATAGAAGATCGAGCAATGCATATCAAGTGAGAAACCTGGCAAATTGATTAGTACTAAGGAATATGAAAAAGCACTGTGGAGGTACGATCATCCAGCACAGCCCACCGTGATCGCGAACCCGCAATGTGGATGAAAGCGGGAGGGTTTCATGTGAAAACCAGACACCATGGATTCATGCCATTAAGATAACGGCTGACGTCAACAACATCCCACTGTGTCTAAACTAAAAGAAAGGAAATATCCGTATTGAGTCATCCAGATATTAGTTTCTACCAATCACCTATAACTGCATGGTGGTATTGATTCTGATGAGTACTCACCATTAGTAGTTAAGGAAATACCCACGAAAAGCGATGTGGAGACAGGTTTGGAGTCGAGCATGTTATTTTTGCTCAAAAGATCAATGACATACTTTTGTTGAGATAGGAGAAGGCTCGAGGAGGTAGCCAAGACCTCAACTCCGCAGAAGTAAGACAAAGGGCCTATGACCCCAGCGAGAATGGAGAGTCAAGCTGCCGGTCAATAGGTTCACGGAAGTGAGGGGGTCATCCAGATAATCAACACCAACATAGACTAGGAAGTAGATGCCGCGCGCCGCGTAGAATGGCTAAAGAGACTAGCTCGCGCATCTGGATGCAACAAAGCTCGAGAGAGAGCAAGAAAGTATGAGTTCCTAGTACCAAGCCCAGAGCCGGTTTGAGCTCACAATAATGCGTAAAACACAAGATGTGGATACTTAGCGTTATGCACATACCCAGCTGGCCATGTTCAGCATGTAATCTCTCCAGCGATGTTCATTAAAAGGTTATTAACATTGTTACAAAGGTCCCACCATTGAAGATGCAATGCCACACACACAAATGGTGACGGGATTGGGATCACTTAATAAAAGCCTCTAAAACTAACACCATCACAGAAAGCCTTTAAAGAATGCCAGAGCTTTATATCATGCAATGATGTACCAACTCGATTTTATTTGACGCGAAACCCATTTGATGCCCACTATTTTCAACATGCTGGGAACAGAGACCAAGTGCCATTCCGTATGAGATAATCAAGAATTTTGATCAGATGGTCTTTGAACCCATTTGACTGATATCGCCAAGAGCGCAGAGTCTCCAGAGATAGGTGGAAGACTGCTGCAAGAACAGCATGTCAATGTTTGATGATGGCAACTTAGATCTGCCATGGGATGATGGTTTACTGGGAAGGGATGTAAGGGCCTGAGTATACAAGATAAGTAGAAATGGACCCAATGGGCCAAGAGTGCGGAGATAACATGAAAGGTACAGTCGAATACTAAGTCGGTAGGCCTGTGGTGATTGTGGAGTTACTCAAGAGGTCCGTCGAGCTTTATGACAGGTTGGGAGGATGATGGTCAGGGAGGTTGGGGTTAGTGATGGGAAGTACCGGGAGGTCCAGAGCCACTGGTTGGAAGGTCGAGGTGAATGAGGAAGCTGGAAGCGAGTCCGTGTTTATTATCGCAATGCAAGTGGGCAGTGGGAAAGATAACAACGGAAAATTTCTCCACAAACTGACAGACTTACATAAAGATTTTTTCAGAGGGGTCAAAAGAGAGGAAGGCACTATGAGTAAGGGAGTAAATAGAAATACACAAACTAGATCGGGGACGGTAGTAGAACAAACCCAGAAACACAAACAACTCGAAGATTTAAGTTTGATGGACAAGAACTGGTTGTGGAATAACTTTTTCAAACGAGGAACCAAGAGAGAACAACTAGGTACCTCATCATAATAATACCATAGCAAAAAGATACGACCAAGGTTGTGAGTAATGAGACCCGGGACATAGGAGAGTGAGACCCATTTGATAATATGCTAATGCTCCGTGATTCGTAATAAATCCATTATGTTCAGGAGTACGGCGAAGTGTATGGAGATGGGTTATACCATGGGTTTAATGATCGATGTGAAGAGTCAGGAATTCACCCCTATTATCGGGTGTAAAGTGTTTTAATTATGGTGGTGAAATACTTCAACAAGTCAGCTTGAAGGCACAAAGGCTGAATGAACATCCGATTTACGACGTAATGAGTAAAACCATATATATTTTTAAAGAAATGGTAAACAAAAATAACACAAAATAATGAAACCATCGAAGAGAAACGCAGGTAATAATAATATCGTAAAAAGATGACATCAAGTGGAGAGGAAGAGGTGATGCTTGATTTAGAAAAAGGTAATTTGTGGCTTTTATTAATACTATAGGAGATACAAGAGAAGGAACATAAATGTTCTTCGAGAAAAGAAATAGTTAAAACACTAAGAAATTTTCAAAAAATTTCCAATGACAGATGACCGAGATGATCATGGACACAGAGATGTGAGGGCGGGAAGACCGAGCTAAGGGGATGACAGAGCTAAGGTCAAGGTCAAGGAGGACTGACTTTGCAAGCACAGAGATCATTCACACCGGCCGGGAACTGTATGACTCCCCGTGTGACGATCCCCAATCAAAAAAGAGTAAAAAATAGACATTAACAGTGGTTATCGATTAATAAGAACCGAGACCTAATAAGATTCTTAGACATGTAAGGGTGCACGACAAGGCTCAAAAGTGATATTTCAACCTTATTTATTATAGGTTTTGAGTGTTTTGCAATAACTCATCTCACTAACCCAATTTGCACATTAAGGTCCCTACTATTCTAATCGACGATTAAGGCTAATTTTGTAGTTTTGCAAGCTATTTATGCCGAAATTGTTTAGTCGATCCAAGCACGGCAGTCTAGTCAAACTCAAGATTGCGCATCAAAGACCGTATGGTGAAAAGTGAGAAAATACAAAGAAAATGGAGCGGTGAAGCACAATCGCGCGAATCGGGCCTCGCGCACCGCTCACTTCATGCACCGTCAACTCACCACCAATCGCTCACCTTCCCCACTACACGCTACTTTGTTACAATTTTTGTTTTTCCTATTTTAACCCTTGTAATAGCTTTTGGTTTTGGTTTTTTTTGTAACTTCCCTTGCTCGAGCACTATATAAGCTCGCGGCCCTGAAATCAAACCTTTCAATCAATCACAAATTTGACAGAGAAGCTTTCGCCTATCCTGCAGACTTCTCCACTTCTCTCATTTTCTTTCCCTTCTCGTCTACTCAAACATCCCTGAGGATGACACCGTTGAAATGGAGCATAAACCTCCTCCATCCTGAAAAGGAGTGGCTACTCTGGGGACTCGCTTTAAGGTAAGATTTTGTTCCCCGTTTAACGCAAGCAAGCATGGGTATTTGTGTTCCATATCTTACAATCTAGGTTTAAATCCTTTGAGATGCCTCTTATCGACTGGGGCATTCGCAATCTGGGTTTAAAGTGGATGCTTTTACCGCTGCATCCACCGAGATTCTGCTAAATGGCTTTGAATAGTATCGGATGTGTGTTCGAACTGCCGTGGACATTTAGTGTTTATTGAATGCCATGTTTAAGAAGGAAAGTTTGTGTGGTTTAGGTTTTAATGCTAAATGAAGGACTACTTAAATGACTATGCGCCATCATCCCCAACACGAGGAAAAGACCCTGGGACATGGGCTACTGCCTTTAATCCTACATAATGAGCTGCCCAGACTTCAAGGAGTTCTCTTTTCCCAATTTTATTTCAAGTTATATCTGGCTTTGCAACCAACAACCCACACTGCTTTTAACAAAAACCTGAAATCAAAGAGAAAATACCATTTTCAATCAATCGTGATTTCTTCTCTCACGAAGAAAACCCATCCCCGTGTTCAATCTTTGTGAGCCACTATGACTTGGTTAGCTCCACTACAAATAAAGAGGAGAAGCTAAGATAAATATTGTCGATTCGATATTAATCACTTTGCATGCGACCTGGCACACGTAGACAATAGAAAAAAAAAAATACAAGGTAAAAATTCGAGAGAGTGTAAGGGAGAAGGAGCCCACGTTGGTAATCAATAAACTTGAGCCATCACCAATAATCACACTGTTAGAGGTGGTATACGACGCATGAAGGGTCAGGGCAACAAGATCCGTAGTCACATGGTGAGAGGTGCCCGAATAACAACCTAATCCAAAGAGGTACCAAGAGTAGCTGGACGGATCGTACGGCAGGTGCTGAAGGTCGAAAAGGACAACGAGTGAGACGCTAAGAGAGCCGAAAGTGGGTCGTAGGTGGTAGATGACAACATCGCTGTGAAAGCAAAGTGCTTCGGGTTATATCACAAAGCCGACAATCGAGGTAAATACTATGCTCGAACCCGTGATAAAGGAGTCAGCGCCAGAGGACACCAGGAGAAGCATGCCTAAGATAACTCAACTATGCCCGATCCGGGTCATAGAGAAGGCCTGCAATTGCCGGGGACATCAAGGGCACAAGAACCGGTAGAGACCGGTTGGGGTTGCGGCTGCCACGGTTGTTCAATCGACAATGGGACGAGGAACCAGGCAAAGTAACCATGGTAGTAGTTGGAATGGAGGTCAAGTGTGAGTTAGAGAAACCGGAATGTCGAGTCAGCCTCACTTAGGAGGCAAAGGCAAGCATGCTCGAACAATTCCTTGAACATAACTGGAGTCTCCCGAACTTGGAGAGCATGAGATAAGTTCGAGTTATCTGGGTCGAGTCCAAGACACGGACAAAGTGTAACGCTCGTACACCAATTTTTATAATAATTTTACAGGTATTCCGGCATGAATTGAGTCAAACTCGGGTTTTTCCGAAAACTGAGTAAATTGTGAAAAGTGAATGAAATATGTACATATGATTAAATATTATATGCTAAATGAGAAATGGATTAAACCTGAAAATAAACCCAAGTGAAAAAGGGCAAATTGGAATCAGAAACGGCGACCCAAATTCGCCAGTTAATGTAATGTGCCTTAAATGCTAAGGATAATTAAATGATAAATGAAAGTGAAATAAAGACCAAAAAGGAGAAAATTGAGAATGGAAATCAGGTGTGTCAAACATGGCCTTACACTTAAAATGAGAAATAAGACCAAATGTGGTCTTAGAAGAGCACATTTGTGCATTTTGAGCCAAAAACCTTTTTGAGAGAGAGAGAGGAGAAAGCTAGTGGTGCGGAGGAAGATCAAGATGGTGCCGTGTATTTCTTCTCATTTCGCTTCTAAGTGATCAAGATTCGGGTGAAGAAGATTCAAAGGATTAAGGTAAGAACCAAATCCTAGATTTCTTTAAATGATGTTTCTGTTAGAAACCCTAATCCATCCAATGGGTTTTCATGGTTGGTTTAGGATGATATTAGAATGCCTTTGAGAGTGATTTAGAGTTTCATTCGATTTGTGGTTTTTTCGAGAAAATCGCAAAAAGAGAAAACCAGAAAATTTTGGGCAAAACGGGCCTTACGCCTAACGGAACTCCACGCCGCAGCTGAAAATAATGTGCAAATGGCCCCTCATGTACGCCACTTGCAGCAAAGGCCTACGCCACGAGTAGACATCGTTTCAGTGAATAAATTCTCGGATTTTTGTTTCCCAACACCTCGATTTTGCAATCGATAGTTTAAGGACCCTAACAAATGATTAATGGGGGTTCAAATATGATAAAATTAAATGAAAAACGTATTCATACCGGGTCATGAAGTTCGCTCAAGGCACTTAGTGTCTTAACCAAAATCGCGCAACAAAGATAAATCTGGCCATTCACTAAAAATGAGTAATAAGGTTGGTCCACAAGAGTGGCGAATTTTTATTATTGACTAGGACGTGAGGATCACCTAACCTAGGATCGATCAAAGGAAGGAATATATCGATGTTTCGCTTTGTTTCCATCAATTTATCCTATCTCAAGTGTTTTGGGTAGTATACCAAATAAATCTGAAATACGATTATATGGAATGAGTATATCTTTGAAATTATATTACTTAAAGTGCATATGGATTTGAAAATGTGATATTTGAAAATGTCCGAGCAATTAATTGCATGAGTGATTAATTGAGCAAAATCCATTCGTCAATTCTCGACATCTTGAATTAAATCGATATACCGAACGACCAACATGGCTAGATTCACCAACTGAATCTGTCATGAAGGCAACCTAAAATCGGCCCACGTCCCACTTTGCCGATGCACCACCTAAGATCCGCCTTGATGGTGTATGGTATTTATAAGTGACCGCGCGGTGGGGTGTACCTAACTGCAGATTATCGATGGGTGACCTAAATTGTTAAATGTGTTACCACCGAATGATAAAGGGCGAATCGCACCGAACTAATCACTGCTATGAATGTGAATTGTATGCACAGCGGAAATAAATAAACTTGATGAGTGTAAATGGATTTGTAAACTAAAATACATCCTTTGGGAGAGTATGCTCAGTCCTCATGATTTGAGCTGCAAATCAGCATGTGAAAATGCATATTTTGATATGATCAATGATTTGTAAAGTGAAAGCATGTGAAAATGAATAAGCATGAGTATAGTTTGATATAAAAGGCATGGTTTATGATAAATGCATGTCATGATAAACTGAAAATTGAAATAGAACTGTATAAAATCACTAAGCATGAAAATGCTTAACGTGTAGTTTTTATTTATGTGCAGGTTTCAAGTAAACAGGGAAGAAGGCAAGATCAAGAACCGCAGAGTCATAGAGAAAGTTGCGGCGTATAAGTATATACCCCGTCATATGCATATCATATCTTTTGAACATGGGATATTTTGCGAACAAAAGAGTTAAACCTGAATCATTGCTTTGTTTATCATTTCAGAAAGGTAAGATACGCCATTTTGCGAAACGAATCAGAAGGAGAGTGTGTTTATGGGTCTACCATTTGAAAACGTCACAGAATTGAAAATCCTAAAACGAATGACATAAATAAAATATTTTGATAAAACAATGAAAACAAATGTGAGTAAACCTAAGCCGGCTCGCACTCGCCTTCAGGTCAGCTGGATTCTCGGGTCGAACACTTTACAAAAAAAAAAACAAACAAACAAAACGAAAAGTAAACAAAAAGAATTAACGGCATCCCTGATCCGCTCTTACCCGCCCAATCAAGCTCTGACCGGAAAGGGGTGCTACACAAAGAGCTCATCAAAGTCAACAAGGACATTCATGAGAGCAAGAGAGTCAATGTTGTGTTTGAAATCTTGCATGTATTATGTAATGGTGTCTGAGTACCTTGCTGAGGACTTGCAAGATTCTACCGATGGACCATGATCCGTCCGTGGGAGGGAGAGGCATATGTCTTCTCAAGGGTGGTCCACACATCCAAAAATATGGTGCAGGTGGAAAGAAACTACATGAGCAAGGGAGAGACGGATCCGATAATTGCATTAAGAAGCAATTGATCTTGTTGGAGCCAGAGAGTATTATCCAAATTTGGGGAGGGAGAAGCAGTATTGAGCAAAGTTATCGTCGCAGAAGGACACGACTTTGACCCATCGACGAGCCCAAATAAGTCGTACCCAAATAAAAGAGATGGGAATTGTAGCCATCACGCATGGTGCACTCAGATGCTGAGTTCCGAGCAATGCCCAGCACCGCGCCGAGAAAGACTAAGTTCTATAGAGTTAGTTCGACTGCGATCGTGGTGTACGAGAGAGCATGACTCAAGAAGTGGTGAAAAGAGATGTCGGCCATTAGGTGAAGTCACGCTAGATTTGGCTGCTCTTACGACTTTGATACCATATTATGAAAGAGACTTAATTATTATTGAGAGAGTTGAGGTATATAAATATACTAATACAAGGGCAAAAGGGTAAAATCATTGACACAATAAAAGGAATCCTAAATATACTCTAATAGTTTTAAGAGTTCCAACCTACAAAACATAAACCTTGTTGAATACACAGGTACAAAACTATAATATTATCATCTCCAAACCCACAACAAACACTGCCTCCTTTGAATATCACTAAGCTTAAAGCAATACCCCTCGATCTACCTTGATCACTACAATATTCTTTATTTCTTTTTTATTTTTAATTCAAAAGCAATGGCAAGCAACAGTATGACAAATTCTTTCGGGTACCATTCATCTTTCCTGGTGAAGTTAAAAAGCAAAGCTTATTCGAGGAGCTGGGGGCTTTCACTTTAAGCAATAATAATAATTATAATTATAATTATTATTATTATAACAAAAAGTAAGTTGGTTGATTTTGGTGCATACCAAGATTCATCGCTTTTCTGTCTTATGTGGAGTGGAGCTTCCAGCTCCGTTCATCTCCAACCCATATGTTGCCCTCTGAAAGTGAGTATTCCAGATATGGTTTTTAGTTGGTTGAAAGTCCCGTTTGAAAAAATGGAGAAAATGACCAACTGTGGAGATGGCATAAAATAAATGCTTAAAACCTGTTTGTTTACGGTTTTTAAAAACTGTTTTGTTGTTGTGAAAAACGAGAACAAGGAAACATAGAGAACAACACATTTACACATTTGTACCAGTTTTTTATTTATTATTATTTTTTTGATTCTGAAAAACAGAAACAAAGCATAAAACATTAAATTCAGATACTAAAAATGGTTTTTAGAGAACACCAAAATAATGTTCTTTGTATTTTCAAAATTTGTTTAAGAACAGTTTTAAAAAACAAAAACTAAATAGGCGCTTAGGAATCAAATCCAAAGCATAAATTAATAAATAAAAAAATATTTTTAGTAGAAACTTGGCGTTATATTGGATTTCTGAAAAATTAATAAAAAAAATATAAGAACAAGAAAATAGAGGAATAGATATAATGAAAAAAGTGGAAAAATAAAAAATAGATTTAGAGTAATCCCATTACATTTTTATGTTGTTAAAAACTTACTCAAATTACTTTAATTCTTTTATATAAAGATAAAATAATTTTAAAATACATAAATTTTTTACTAATGATATTTACATATTACTTCTTTATTATCATTGTTCATTCTAAAACTAAATATAAAAATTATTTTCTCAATAAATTTTTCTAAGCTTTTTAGGAAAGAAACGTAATTTGAGAAGAGACCTTGAATACTCCCTTTTTGTTTTTTTGTTTTTTTGTTTTTTTGTTCTTTTTAAGTTTAAGCTAGTTTTGGGTCTTTAGTTAGATTCTTATTTTGGAGAAGGAAAGGAGTGTTCTTGGTTAGGGAAAAACAATATTAACACACAAGAAATAATTAATTTCCTTTTGTTATGTGCCTAAAATGGATTTTATTAAGTACTAAAAAAGCAATAATACAAATATATCATATGAACGCCAAAATTTTATATGGAAATACAATGCGAGAAAAACCACTTGACTTCCGACTATCACCAGTAACTATAATGGGTTTACAATAATTCTGTCTAGAACAAAGGCTCAGAACAATATCAAGAACAAAACATCTTGGTTCAACAACATGAGCAATATCATCATCAACAAGATGGATCTCAGCAATTTGGATATTTCAGGAAAGCACTATAGAGAGGATAAATCAAATTATGAACTGCGGGATTTGTAGAACTTTGAGACAAACTTGACAAAGATTTCCCTTCAATCTTCAAAATGAAAAAACAAAACCATTGCTTTTTCTTTCTCTGTTTTTCTTTATGTCTGTTCCTCTATTTTTAGACAACAATTTTTTTAATAACCTTTTAAGCCAAAGGGATTTTTTATTTGTCCATGCCTACAGAGGACCCAATGTGTCTCCTTCCTTTGTTTTCATATATTAGCTCTAGCAAGCCCGTTTTCCACCTACAAGCTTCAAACTTCTCCTTAAGCAAACACTTTGTTAACATATTTAATCCATTCCCATTAGTGTGCACCTTTCTAATTATAATTCTTTCATCTCTAGCACATCAAGAATCCAATGATATCTAACCTCTATATACTTGGATTTTGAATGGAATGCTGAGTTCCTAGAGAGATTAATAGCACTCTGATCATCGCAATAGATAATATATTTTTCTTGTTCCAGACCCAATTCTCGGAGGATCTTTTTCATTCATAAAGCTTCTTTGCATGCTTCTATGACCACTATATATTCTACTTCATGGTTGACAAATCAACACATTCCTATAACTTAGATTGCCGGAAATTGCTCCACCTCTAAAAGTCATCAAGTATCTTAAAGTAGACTTTCTGGAATCTAAATCACCAACCATGTCTGTATCTGAATACATTTCCAACATAGATTCGTGGTTGCCAAAACACATGCACATCTTAGAAGTACTCTTAGATATCTCGGTATCCATTTCACAACCGCTCAATGTTCTTTCCTAAGATAGAGAGAAGGCTCATAACCCCAACCAATATCTTGTCTTATACAAACCATAGTGAAAGTAAATATTACTTAGCAAATAAATTAAAAGGGTGAATTGGTTTTCTCAAAAACTTTTTGCAAAAGAAAAATAGAAATTTCAATATAATCCAAGAGCATAAACAATGAAAGAGGGAGATAGTGAATGCAAACTCGGTTTATAGTGGTTCGACCCCTTTTTTGTCTATTTCCACTCCTCCTCAACTATCAATTTGTTGAGGATTCTACTATATCAAGCTCCAAACCAAATTTTTTTCTCTTACACTCGAATTTTGGCTCAAATGGGCTTTTTTTTACAATTTTTTCGAGTTTCCCAACTTGAAGCTTTCTTCCTAGCTCAAATGATCACTTAAATATAAATCAAACTATGATGAAGGTGCAATGTAAGATATGCAAGTGAGAAGTAAATGCACCAAAAGAATGAGATTGAAATATAATGAGCAAGAAAAATGGAAGTTGAGAGCTTTAATGTAATGAATCTCATAGCCATAAATGAACCCCAACCATCAATTTATAGGAGGGAAGCCTGTCTATTTTTTCCAAGAAAGCACTCGCCTGCACGCAAACGACGCTTGGATGACTAGGCATTTGTGCCGAATAAACCACAAGGATCGTTAGTGACTGGCTGGCTGATTGGTTTCAAATAAGGCTATTTTACACCCTTATTAATACAAGGTTCGAGCACTTTTTCATGTAGTAATCGGGCCTAATTAACCCCGAATTACTACGTCAAGGTCCTATCTATACTACTGATCGCATTTTGTGGAAAAATTTTTTAGTTTTCACAAACCAATCATGCCAAAGTTTGTGAATCAGCTCAACCATGGAGAATCCAAGTTCAACTCAGAGCTGCAGATCAGAAACAGGAAGAAGAGCAGCAGAAGATTGGAAACAGAGCACCCTGGAAATTTCGCAACCCTTGCAAAATTTTCATAGTTCGTAGCTCTACGACCCTCAGCCGCAAACTGCTCCCGCACACCTGACCTTTTGACTTTTTTGTTACAATTTTCATTTTTCTCTTGAATCGTCTCATGTTATAAAGGACTAATTCATACTTTTTTGTAATTTTTGCATTTAAGCCACAGATATAAGTCCCAAGCATCACTATAAAAGGGGATGATTGATCAGTAATAAAAGTTTGGTGGGAAGCTTTCAGCAGTTCCCGCTCTTTTTCATTTTCCCTCACTTTCTCTCATTTTCTCACCAGCCAAACAACCTCTGAGGATGACAACTCATAGGATGAGCGGCTAAATCCCTTCATTCCTTGGAGTAGAGGGTTACTGGGCAAGGGATCTGTGGGTGAACCTGAAAATTTACAAAGCAATGCAAGTATTCACTACCATTCATGTGTCTCCTTTAACTATAGGTTTAAATCCCTTCGATGCACCTCAATGATCCGTATTCGTAATCTTAGGTTCAATGGATGCTTTATTGCTGTAATCCACTGAGATTCGAGAAGCTACCATTTATTAGTCTTTGAAGGTGGGTCGTGGAGATAATGCTTACCGTCGAGACTACACTGGGTTAGTGAATACCATTTTTCAAAGGATAATTATTAAGGGCCAAGTCTTATAGCCAAATGAAGAATCGATTTGGGAAATGACTATAGGTCATCCTCCCCAGCGCGAGGAAAAGGGCCCGAGAACCCCTCATTTACCATTAGAGCCTAAACTCGTGAGCCCGGGATACTTCGCTGAGTTTCTTTTATATTTTACCATTTTACTTTAGTTTCCAACATTACACTTCCCTCGTTTTTACAAACCCTAAAATCCAAAACAAATTTCACCACTCAATCTCACTGTAGTTATTTACGTTAAAGAAACCCATTCCTGTGAACGATCCTAGAGCTACTATACTGCAGTACTACAATGGCGAGGGAGGAAATACGATAAATTTTGCCACACAAGACACCTCAAACCGACACGAATCAAATGAAGTCGCTATGGGATGGTTGGATGAAAAACTCATCAATTTTTAATCCATTTTTCTGACATGAGTTACAATATAATTGCTTATTATTATGTAGAAATATGGAGATCTTACCAAATTTATTGTTTTGCATATTTTTACAAAAGAATTGGCAATTTCAGTAAGAAAAAGATATATATGGTCAAGCCGCCAGTCGCGACAGACTGAGGTCTTAATAAGGATTCCCTATATCGCTTAAGTCACGACCTGAGTGAGCATGTTGTTGTAAATCTGTTAGACAAAGACCTCAGGTCACGACAAAGAATCGAGGTCACGACAAGAAGTGATACTGGGGCCAAGAGAAGAATGTTGCGACAAGAGACAGGATGCAGAGACAGAGAAAAAGCTTGAAAGAAGGATCTTGTCGCGACATCGTTTTGGATGTCGCAACGTTAAAAGAAGACAACTCTTGTCATGACAAAAAAAAGATGTCGCGACAAGGAATGATGGCTTCATGAACTAACAAGGTCTCCATTAAGTGGATTTGGCTGCGACAAAATACAAATAAGACACCAAATGAGGGGTCGAATCTAATCCATGTCGCAACATGAAAATAGGCTGAATGAAGAAAGCATGTTGCAACCAAGCTCGGTTAAATCGCGACAAGACGCAGGGCATGGTGGCGGCAACCACCTAATCTGACACACTTTAGGCTGTTCAAACAGAAGTCGAAAGGGCAAAAACCGCTGTAATCGAGAATTGAGGTCACACAAGGTGGAGTTAAACGTATAGTCAAGTCGTGACCTACCTTTGAAGTCGCGGACAAAGTGCAAACAAGGAAAGAAACAACCCTGGCTGGCGACCTAACTCCAGGTGTCACACAAGGAACTAAACAAATCAGCGCTTTCGAAATGCGAACCCTAAATAAAGGCGCAAGACAAACAAATGACGCCAGAACATAAAAGGGAAGTCAGGATCAGAATCAAAGTGGCTGGCAACAAAATCAGGCTACGATATGAAACCAGTCACATACGGTTAACTCCCGTGAGGCGAAGGATTGTCGGCCCGCGACATGGAATTAAGGTCGCTGATAATAAATACTGGGAGACTAGAAAGTCGCAGAACAATAATCATAACTATCAGAACTCCAACTCGTCACGACACAACAATTCATGTCGCGACAAAGATTCCAGAGAAAGAAGAAACTCTAGGCAAAACTTATGTTGCAACTGAAAACTTAGTCGCAACAAGAATCAAGGGGATACGCAACAACTTAAGTCGCGACAAAGAAACTAGTCATGGCTAACTAAATGAAGAGGTCAGAAGAACAAAGTTGTTGTGATAGAAGACAATAGGTCGCGACGTCACATAGCCAAAAACAAAACAAAGAAGGGAAAAGAATACAATCAAGTCACGACGCACTCAAGAAGTTCATAACTACAACTTAGTCACGATTAGCTTCTTGTGTCGCGACTGAACAATGAGTCAGCTCCATGGAATTAGTGGAAAATTCACTAAGCTTTCGAATCATCCCACTCTGTGAAGTGTATAAATAGTAGACCTACACCAAAAGAAAGCATCTCTTCCTAACCTGACTGGGGGATCAAGACTCACTTGTATATTTTTAGATTATATTAGTTAGAATCATTTTGATTTTTTTTTTTGGGATCTGAACCAGCAATCTGATTTGAATTGTGAAGTTGGATCAAATAGTTCATCTCTTTCCACCATCATCAAATTATTAAGCCTAGACAATTTCTCGAATCTTCGCTTCTTTCAGCTTTATTACGCTATAAGGATATGCTTGATCAATATTCCATTATAGATTGTGATTCAGTAGTTGTGAAGCGCAGCTTTCACTGGAATGGGTCTATTGTTAGTTATAGTCTTTTTGCATAAATTAGAAAGAATTTCCTGGATTTGGGATTTTTTTATTGATGTTGTTCTGGTTTAATTGGTTCCTAATAAGAGTATCGAATACCCTTTCAAGGAATGTATCCTGCTCTGATTTCCAGGAGGCCCTTTGAGTGAAACAGAGATGGAGATTCCTAAGAGCTTGGAACATTCAATTTATGGGTATGTTAGATTACTATTAAAGAACTAGCAGTCATGTCATCAGCAATTTCACTCCATCATAATAGTCAAGGGGATTATTTATCAATTTAAATAATCGAGATATCACCTTAATTTGATGGAAAGATCTCGATCCCGTGTTAGCCGAGATCTAATTAAGGAAAGGGAAAATCCATCAGATTCTGTACGGAAGAGTCATCAACCATTTTGTAGAGTGTTTTAAATGACCACTGAAGCAAGAAATATGCAGTCTTAAGAAATGGGTATGAAGTATTGGAAAAGAAAAATACCAAAATCTTATAAAAAGTGTTCTGAATACTAGTAACTAATTAGATCCATGTCTTTGAAAGAAGCAGGGACCTCTAATTAGTGAATTATGGAGAAATCCAAGCTGCATTATTAGGCACCTTTGACAAATCCAGATCCAAAATCAATATATAGAAAATCAATGGATTATAATGTAGAAATTGGCAATTTCAACAGCCAGCTCCTTGTTTGTTCATTTCTAGTAGAACCTGATTCAAATTAGAGTTTATTTGTTTGTTTTGACCCAAATTTTATTTTAATTAGATAAATGTAATATAGTATGATCTTGTCTTTCAATTCTAGTTTTCTAAACTGCTAAAAGGAGGTGCAAATAGTGTGGATCTTGAGAAGTTAGGGTAGTTGATTTAAAATTATTATCAATCTCTTAAGGGAATGATATTCTGACTTACATCCACTTTTTACTACTTGTGTGACCTGTGACTCAGAAAGTCTTAGACTAAACCCATTTTATAATTTCAAGAACATCATACCATTTTCTAAGTTTTAAACAACTAGCTCCAATTTTGGTACCACTGCAGTGGAATTGTAAGGCTCCAGCAGAGGAATAAAATTTGAAGGGTTTAGTCTATATATTCACAGACAAACAAGTTTTATGACACCGTTACCGAGGATTGCAAAGATTTGAATAAATCAATATTCTAACAAAATAGAGAAATGCTAATTTGGACATTTTTCTTTATTTTATAAAAGAAATTCACAAAAACAGTTTTGATAGCAGTGGCTACATAAGCTACTTATCTTTTAGAGAGCTTAAAGGACATATGATTTTTAATACTAACAAGCTTCCAATTAATCTCAATATGTTTTATTTCAGAAATTATTTTCCATGCACGTGAAGTTGTAAATCAAAATCTGCTTCTTAGATACTCTAAATTGGTGCACATCAGGAACCAAGGAAGGTCAAGTGCGTAAACAACAATTGCGGCGTATGAAAGAACGGCTGACAATGAACAAGAAACAAAGAAACAGAAAGGCCTCCAAGAGGGCGATGGCAATGAAGGATTTCTAGAGACCAGTTATTGATGAGTCCAAAAACTCATTAGATTTTTAATCCATTTTTCTGAGCATATTACAAGATAACTGTTGATTTGTATGCAGAAATGTGGATATTTTACTCAAATTTAATTTTGCTGGAAAATACAACAAATGCTAAAATCTCAGCAAAAAAACCAGAAAGAGATCAGCCTAATAAGTAGAACTGAAGCCGCAATGAAAATCGTGCCATGATAAGAAGTTTAGTTGTCATTATCGCAAACACACAACACCAAAATCAACTTTGGAAGAAGAAACGGAAGACCTTAACAAGTCAAGTCGTGATCAAGAAAGAGGTCGCACCAGACACCAAGGCAACAAATGAAAGAGGTCGCGACAGCAAAGGGTCGAGACTGTTAAAATAATCAAAAGAAGGACTTTCGGCGTCGCGACACCACTCATGTCGCTGACGCCAATGGGGACATGCACCCGAGGTCGCGGATACACCACTTCGGTCGCGACAAGGATCCGTAAATGAAACCAAAGAGGTTTTGCAGCAAAATGAAGTTGCAAACTAGCTTTTAACAGTGTCGATTTCATGTCGCACACCACTGATAACACACATAAAAACGAAGTTGCAACCAAAAATAGAGGTTGAAAGGAAGTGTAACTTTGAGTAAACCAAAGCCTTGCCACCAGAGCGAAGTTGTGAAAGTTTACAAATCAAGGATCAGAAACGATGTCATGACCACTCGTTTAGGTCGCGACTGAAGAATTTGAGCGGGAATAAATCAAATTAAGTAACTACTTTTGAGCAGGTGGGACAACATGCGACGGAAAAAGAGCAACATGAGGTCGCGACATCACCTTGAGGTCGAGACCTGGAATAAAAGTGGGAAGGAGGAAATTGGTTGCAACAGGCGAGGATTGCGACAAGAAGAAAGAAATGAAACCAAAGGAAATTCGTGACACCACTGCGTGTATGACATAAAATTGGACTGTGAAAATGAAGACCCACTTAACACAATCGCGACTGAAAGAAAATCACAACATGAAGTTATCCTACAAACAGAAAGGTGGTCGTAACCTAAAACTAAGGTCGCAACTCAGGAGCAACAAGAAGAGAAAGACGACTATGTCGCGACATGAAACTGTGGTCGGGACATCAACACTGGAGAAACACTTAGCAAATAAGGTCGCGACTACAAATGATGTCGCGACATTTGATCAAAGTAGTTGCAAGAAAACTAGTTGCAACAGAAACAAAGAGGTCTCTACTGATCACGAGCAATCAAGAGAAATCCATGTCGCGACATCAACTTGAGGTCGCGACATAGAGCAAATAATTTGGGCTTTTTCTTAGGGAATTCAACACAGGCTTTTGGGATTCGACCCCGATTTCTTTTGACAGTATAAATAAACAGTGTTAGAATAGTAAAAAGTAGCTTCCGTCTTCACTACCCGGGAAAGAGAGGAACTCGGTGTATAATTTATAGTAGATTTTTATTTCTTTTCTTTATTTTTTAGTTTATTTCTTTTAAGTTTTGAATCTGCGGTATGCGAGGCGAGTAGAGCTAGATTTTTATTTCTGTTATTTTTCTTATAATTACTGCCTGAAAATTTATGAAATCTAGACAATTTTAAAATTCATTTCTTCTCGATTTTAATACCGCAATTATTGGTTGTACGTGATCGATTGCTCCATTTCTTAATTCTTGTCTGCGATGTCGGGTAGCGGCTCTGCTAGATTTAATTTACATTTAGTTATAGTCTTTCCTGCACAATTATGGAGAACTAATTTGGGTTCGGTTTTACTTAATGGGTGTCGTTTTTGAATGGATAAGTTCCCAATAGTAGCGCCGAATACCCGTTGTGGGAATTTATCTTGCTCTAATTTCCAGGATGCCCTCTGCGTGACACAGAGACGAAGATTCCTGAGAGCCGAGAAAATTCTTTTCAGGGTATGCTCGACTACCATTGATGAGCTGCGAGCTCTAAGTTCATTTGTCCTAAATCCCATTCGCTCATAATTGAAGTTGGAAGGGTGTATTTAACAATATAAATAATCAGAGAGTTCACCTTAATCTAAAAGTAAGTTCCTAACCCCGTGTTAGCTGAGATCTAATCAAGGGAAAGGGACAAACCCATAGATCTGGAGGTTGAGCCACCAATTAAGTGGTAGAAACTTTAAAAATCCACGAGAAGGAAATCTGAAAGTCTAGCTGTCAATAGGAAATATAGGTGTGAAGTATTGAAAAGAAAAATACCCATATCTTGTAAGAGAATTTGGAATATCTGGTAAGTGGTTTGATCATCTTCGAGAGAAGCAAGGGTATCCAGCCGTGAATATGGAGAAATCCAAATTTCAACAATTAGAAATCTTGGACAAAACGAGGATCCATACGAAGCAAGCAATGTGCTTTAGTCTTGGAATTATTATTTCATTGTATTTCAGCGATAGTTTTAGTTTCTCACGAAATGAGTTCAATCCGTCTTATAGTTACAATTTATTTTTATTCATTTACTTTTATTTTATCTTAGTTTGATAATATTCAACGAGTTTATGATCTTTAATTTTTTTTTTTTATCGTTTAGATAAAACTTTCCTTTATGTTCTTAGTCGAATAGTATGGAAATTTAGTAATTGGGGTAGTTGATCTTTAGTGCGATTGCCAATCTACGCCCAGGAGATGATGCACGGACTTACATTCGATTTTACTATTTGTATGACTGTGCACTTGCGGTGTCATAGACTTGATATATTTTTAAATCATAGACATTAAGAAAAGTTATTTTATCAAATAAATTATCGAAATGACATGGATCGAAAGTATAAGGCACTTGTAATTATGTTAATTTGAGGGGTTTTTAGTCTATATAGAAAAAGGCAAACAATTATCTAAGAAGGATATTCAACAATTAGACAGCACGCTATATAGGCTGCTGTTTGGTAACGACAGCGATCACCGTAGTGCGACAAAATCAATTTACAAACCATCCTATTGAATATCCTAATGAGCACATGGGCAGATTCCTCAGGATGGCCAACACAGTTAAACTAAACGGTGTGAGACCAGAGGTGATCAAGCTATATCTCTTTTCCTTTTCCTTAAGAGATGTTGCAGCCACATGGTATGAATCATTGCCATATGGCTCGGACCAGCATGGGAAGAAATTTGGTGGAAGCCTACCTTGGCGAGATTTTCCCCGTCCTCATACGAAGAAAGAAGGGTGATTATGTTCAACGGGGTGAATGAAATCTTGTATCTTTGCTTGGGGAGGTACAAAGGTTGTTGATGAGATGCCTTATGCATGGCATAGAACTGAAGACTCAAATGGACATTATCTACCACTCCCTGAATGATGCCTCTAAGGGCATAATAGACGTAGTTTGCTGTAGGGCATTTAAGAAAAAGTGCGAGGCTTCGCGGTGATAGAAGACTTGACCAAATGAAACATAGAAAACCATTTGAATCTTTGGAAGAAACAACGAGAACAAGGGGAGTAGGCTCATTGGGCTCGATCGGAATGGCGCTATGGAAGCAAAGCTTGATCTGATAATGCCTGAGTTGGGGAATCGAAGAAAAGAATGCTCTGCTCATGAGAGTGGACGTGGAAGAGATGGAATCGAGAAGAGTCTTTGAGGAACCGATTGATGAGGATCCCTATCAAGTTGAGAGGCCAATTATTTGAATGAACATAGAAGCTACCATTTCAAGCTAACCCCAGCTTGCCTACACTGCACCGGCCTTCGAGGGCCGAGAACTTCTCATATGGTGGAGGGCATCATGAGCCCCGAGACAAGGCAAGGTTTTCAACAAGGATATAATCCACCAAGGTTTCTAACGGCCCAACAACAACAAAGAGAGAACATAAATGAATATCAAAGGTCAAAGAGGTTGATCCTTTGAGGAGTAAATCTTTGCTGATTCATGGGGGGCAATAATTTTGCTAAACCTCCATGAACAAAAATTTGCTGAGTTGGAAACTTTTAAATCCAACACACAAATTTTTCAAGCAAACACTAATGCTTCACTGAAGAACTTGGAAACACAGGTTGGCGGCGCTCAACCTTTGAGTTTCTGAACCAAGGATGCTTTCCTAGTGACACCGGAAGAAGGAATTCAAGGGATTGTATGGAAGTCCGGGTTGAGGAGTGCGAGGGTGGCGACATCGGAGAGCGGGGAAAAGAAGGAAGGTCAGAGCAAGAGAAGTGAAAGAAGCTGGAAAGATGATAAAAGAGCAGATTGAGTGGAGCTGAAGCTAGAATAAGGTGTATCTTTGAATAGCAAAGAAAAACTATGAGCAAGCGAAAGAGAGGTTGACCTACACCTACAGTTCCTTTCCCACAAAGACTTCAAAAGGCAAAGAAAGGAGGAACAATTTCTAAATTCTTGGAGATGTTCAAGAAGATAGAAATTAACACATTCCTTTTGTAGATATTCATAGCTCCTTATGCCAAACTATGCTAGAATTTCTTAAGGATATGCGAAGCGAGAAGAGGAATTTAGGAAGAGTGGGTGAGCCTAGCGCAGCATGCGGTGCGGGTTATTGAAGAGCCTGCATTCTAAGATGAAAGACCGCAGTTTACCATTCCCTGCACAATTGAGAAATATGAATTCAAGAAAGCTTTGTGTGACTCAGGTGCCAGCATCAACTTAATGCCCTTATCAGTGGTACAAAGGTTGAGTTTGGGGAACCTCAACGGCAATTGCTGCAAATGGATGATAGGTCAATGGCACAACCAAAAGGAGTCCTTGAGGATGTACTGGTCAAGGTAGGGAGATTCATCTTCCCTGTGGATTTTGCTGTCATGAAAATGGAAGAGGACACACAGGTCCCTCTGTTGTTAGGAAGACCTTTCTTAGCAAATGGAGGTACCTAATTGATGTACATATGGGTGAGCTAACCTTGAGAGTGAGAAATGAAGCAGTACACTTCAACCTCAACAAAAGCTTAACATAGTCTAATGTTGATGAAGAAAATTGTATGGTTATAGATAACATTAGTCCCATCAGTTTTGAACTGAACTCTGGTGCCTTTAATTCGACATTCTATCAATGAAAATGAGATGAATTTCCAGTATCTTAAGAGTGTTGATTATGAATTCTTGCATTCCAGTTTGCAATATATAGAAACAGTCTTGAGTTTGAATGAAAACAGTAAAGAGAATTCATGCAGCAAGGAAAAGAAAGCAATTGAGCAAGAAACCAGTATAGAAGGGTTAATATTGAAAGAATTGCCTAGTCATCTTAAATATGTTTTCTTAGAACTAGAAAAGGCAAAACTAGTGATTACATCATCTACATTAACTGAGAATGAAGAATAGAAGTTGTTAAAGATTATAAGGAAATACAAGGAAGCAAATGCTTGGTCAATTGAAGATATCAAAGGTATCAGTCCTTCTATTTGCATGCACAAAATTCTACTAGAAGATAATGCAAAGACTTTAATTGAACACCAAAGAAGGCTGAATCCAGTAATGAAGGATGTTGTAAGGAAGGAAGTGCTGAAATGGTTAAATGCAAGTTTTATTTATGCAATATCAGACAGCCATTGGGTGAGCCCAGTTCATGTGGTTCCCAAGAAGGGTGGATTCACTGTGATGAGGAATGAAAGGAATGAAATAATTCCTACAAGAACTGTGACAGGATAGAGGGTGTGCATAGATTATAGAAAAGTGAATACTATAACCAGGAAGGATCATTTTCCTTTACCCTTCATTAATCAGATGTTGGATAGATTGGCAGGACACCCTCACTTTTGCTTTCTTGATGGATATTCTGGATATAACCAAATTGCTATCGCACATGAGGACCAAGAGAAAACTACTTTCATATGCCCTTATGGTACTTTTTCTTTTAGAAGAATGTCATTTAGGTTATGCACTGCTCCTGCTACATTTCAAAGATGCATGATGTCTATGTTCTCAGATTTGGAAGAGGAGGTTATGAAGATATTCATGGATGACTTCACAGTTTATGGATCCAATTTTGAACATTGCATAAGAATTTGAGACAGTACTTCATATGCGGGACAATTTAGCCTTGAATTAGGAAAAATGTCGTTTTATGGTAACATAAGGCATTGTCCTTGGGCATAGAATTTCTGCAGTTGGCCTGGAAGTGGACCAAGCCAAAGTTTCCATCATAAAGAATCTTTTTCCACCTACAACAGTCAAGGGAATAAGAAGTTTCTTGGGACATGCTGGTTTTTATAGAAAATTTATCAAAGACTTCTCAAAAATTGCAAGACATTGTAGACTATTGGAAAGGATACCAAGCATTTGATGAATCCACGCGTGTTCCTTTAGAAGGAATAAGATCGGATTAGTTGAAGCTCCCATCATGGCCAAACCATACTAGAATAAGGAATTTGAGATTATGTGTGATGCTAGTGACTATGCAATGGGAGCTGTATTGGGACAGAAAACAAATAAGATGTTTAGGGCCATATACTATGCCAGCAAAACCTTCAATGAAGCTCAAGAGAACTACTCAACTAATGAAAAAGAGATGTTGGCCATGGTATTTGCATGTGAAAAACTCAGGCCATACATATTGGGATCGATGTCATCATCCATGCGATCATCTTTGCGATTAAATGTTGATGACAAAGAAAGAAGCTAAGCCAAGACTAATCAGATGGGTATTGTTACTGCAGGAATTTGATCTAGAGATCAAGGACAGGAAGGGTTGTGATAGTATGATGGTGATCACTTGCTAGAATTTAAAGACTCTTTGTAAAAGAGGAACATAATTGCAAAAACTTTCCGGATGAAGCGGTTATTCCGATTTGTCATTTCAATCCTGCAGTATGCGACATTTGTAAATTTTCTGGCTTGTGAGTTATGCCACTAGAATTCGACTGTGGAGAAAGAAGTTAGGTTGTGATGGGTCGATATATGGGACCATTAACATTATTCGAAGAGGAGGCGATATGATAATCGGGAGTGTGTGCCATAAAGTGAACAAGGTAGAATTTTATATGAATGTCATGTATCACCATATGGAGGACATTTTGCAGGAGACAAAACAGCCCATAAAATTCTCCAATCAGGTTTTTATTGGCCTACCATATTCAAAGATTGTTTTGAGTGGGTTAAACTTTGTGATCAATGCCAGAGAATGGGAAATATCAGCAGAAGACATGAAATGCCCCTGCAAGGTATCTTGGTGGTACAACTTTTTAATGTGTGGGGAATAGATTTCATGGGACGTTTTCCATCTTCATTTGGGAATCTGTACATACTCCTAGTTGTGGACTATGTATCCAAATGGGTGGAAGCAACAGCTTGTCCCAAAAATGATGCTAACACAGTTGTTGGATTCTTACAGAGAAATATTTTGGCTTGGATTTGGGAGCACCAAAACTATCATAAGTGATGGAGGAGCCATTTTGCAAACAAGGTGTTTAGAAACTCTGTAGTATGTATGGAATCAAACACATAATGAGTTTAGCATACCATCCTCGAACAAATGGGCAAATTTCGATAAGGAGATCGAAAATTCTTGAAAATACTATAAGTTCAGCATAAGAGATTGGTCTCTAAAAAGCAGTGATGCATTGTGGAAACACAAAGGTGCATATAAAACTCCCATTGGAATGTCTCCATACAAATTTCTTTAAGTAACCTTGTCACCTCCCTCTTGAATTAGGAGTACAAGGCTATGTGACCATCGAAGTGAATTTTGATTTCAAGGCTGCTAAAGAGGAAAGATTACTCCAACTGAATTAATTAGAAGACTTGAGAAATGAAGCTTATGATAATGCTAGGATTTACAAGGATAAGACAAAGAAATGGCATGATCAGAAGATTATGAGGAAGGAATTTAAGAGCGAGAGATCGGAGTCACATTATTTAACTCTAATTTAGCTTGTTTCGGGAAAACTAAGATCGAAATGGGTAATTCCTACTCTGATATGGAAAGTGATACAACCTTTGGAGAAGCGATGACATTGAAAACTAATGCTAGGAGAAAAAATTCAAAGTAAATGGTTAGAGATTAAAGCATTACCTTGGAGGGAAGATAATTGAAGACTAAGGCCAGGTTCTGAGTTAAGAAGAATTTGCTAAAACAAGAGAATCATAGAAGCAAGCCCAGCTAAGGACTCAAAACTGAGCAGCTTCGTGGGAGGCAACCCATATAATATTTTATTTTATGTTTTATAGTCAATTAATGTGTTTAAAATTTAAAGTTTTTAGTTAGACTTGTATGTTGTTCTACTGTTTAAAATTTTTGAGTGTTTTTGCAAGTCAGTGGGGGTACAAGCAGAAATAGATTCTTCACTTATTGCTTCCAGTGTGCACACGAGAACACAAGGGGAAGTATTATGCTCTCTGATTAATATTATGTTTCTTTTTTTTTTTTGGAGAAATAATGATTGAAGTTTGGGGGAATTGGATTTTCAATTCAATATTGAATCTTTTGCTTTGATGAGTTGATTTGTTGAACATTTGAATGATGAATTGTTCTTGTTTGAATTGGGTTTCTTGAATGTCATACATGTTTTTACAAGTATGCATTGGGTAATTTGAGTAAATCAAGGGAGACTAGAAGTAGCAAGAAAATAGGGATAAAACATTGTTTATAGAGACTTGGAAACTTTTCTAGGTAAGTGACAAGGTTAGCCCGATATGAGAACTAAGAAATTTCGGTAGCCATAACACAAGCCTTATTATCAAGAACAAACTAAAGATTATAGCGTTAATTCTGAGTCAGCGGCGTAATGCCGTTTCTAAATGGTAATTATGAACCACCGGTCCGCGGCAGATGGGGAATATGGCGACGGATGGCGGAAGAGAGGATATGGGACATGGACATTTACATGGACGTTTGTTGAAATGTGACAGAGTATACAGGGTGAGATCTAATTTGGACATTTGATAAAGCAATGTGCAGGGACAGCAGATGGGCAGTGAGATGAAGGACAGTGTTTGTGGTGGGAGGGCATGACAGGCAACATTCCATAAAACAATGATATCATTGACCCCATCAATAAGAAAAGGTTGAAGCTAGACCATTTTCTTCCCGAACTTGATCGATTACCTTCCTCACCCAATCTTCCATTCTCTTTGTCTCTTCGAATATCAAAACCCTAGATCCCAGAGTCTTAAAAACCCAACTTCAAAAACTTCGTCGATGGCAGAAAACCAGAACCTTGTTCCCAATTTGAGTGAGATGATGAATGGAATAATATCGCTAGGGAGGAAGAGTTCTGGAACCTCGACACAGGACGATCATAACTAAAGACCGAAGCCCGGCAGGCGGGAGAAGCATTTAAGGGAAGGAAGGAAAGCAAAAGATAGAGATCGGTGAGGCATAATGAAAGTAAGTCGAAGGTGAAAGGACTTTTCTCTGTTGAGGCTCATGCTTTATGGAACAATCAATTTGCTGATAAGGGTTTCATCAGCGAGAGGGGGTTTGGAAAGCTTATTTCCTCTTTTTCGGAGGTAATAGAAAAGAAAGGTTGGGATTTCTTCTATAAGCACAAGGCACCTGGCTTCACTGCTCTAGCATGAGAATTTTACTCAAATATGGTGGAGATGAAGGAGGAATTTGTATATGTACGAGGGGTATGGGTTCCTTTTAGGAGCAAAGAATTAATAAGGAAATATGGCCCCCCGATTGAAGGAACTTAAACATAGCTCAGGGAATTGGGTTGGTTGAAAAACCAGACCATGAGAAGATTATAAACCTGTTAATAGCTGGACAGGGAAAGTTGGAGGCAACGAAGAAGAACCCACGCCAAACTATAAACAGAGGATCTCTCACAGAGGAGGCAAAGGTTTGGTGATTCTTTTCATCGCATCGATTATAATCGACTAAACATGTGATCGAGAGACGGGAAGCCATAATTTTTATATGCACTTTTGAAGGGATATAAAGTGTATAGGAGAAATCGATCAGAAGGCTCCATTAGGGGCTATCATAAGGCCACAAAGAGAGGCTAATTCCCCACCCGGCCAGCCATCGCGATTAGTATCTTGGTTGGAGTGAAGGGATCGTGGGAAGAAAAGAAGTATGCCCCAGAGTCTCTGCTCTGGCCACATTGGGGTAACAAAGGGCCAAAAATAAAAAGAAAAAGGGAATAATAGAGGTGAAGTAGAGCCTACAAAGGGAATGATAACATGAAATAAAAATTTTCCTAGAAAAAGCTCCTTGTGAAATGCAGTTTAGAATGAGCCACTAAAGAAGTCATTCATGCCTTGATATGAGAGAAAATTTTCTCGACTGAAGCTCGAGAAGAAATGGAAGGGGCTAAAGATCATGGAAATGTTAATATAAATGAAGAAAGATATGGAAGATAGAGAAAAGAAATGGGAGAGATAGCAAAAGATCAGAGAAGAATTCTTAGAGGTTGATTTTAAAAGAAAAGAACAACAATGGGAGTAGAATTTGAAGCAGAAAGAAGAATAGTGGAAAGAAAAAATGGACATAAGGGAGAAAGAACTGCTAGAAAAAATGAAGTCTAACTTGGAAGCCTTTTATAATAATCAATTCAACAGAGATGCAGAATTACTAACAATTCTAAGGAAAGAAGAGTGAAATGGAGAGCGATATATTTAAAAAAGATAGAAGCCTTCAAGTATCTCTATAAAGAAGTTCAAAAGGTTTGGTAAATTTGATGAAAGAAAGAGATAAGAGTTGGAGGGCATGATGTCTCACAGGAAAATTTTGGCATGAGGCACAGATATGATCAATACTAATTTGTCAAATATGCTAAGTTGTATTTCTGAGTTAGAGAGCATAGTGAATAAAGTGGGCCAGAACCAAGATCATTTGATCACTCTTGTGGAGTTCACAAATGATCTATGCACCACTGGAAAAGAAGAGCCCATTGACAAGAAAAGACCAGACATCACCTTCTCAAAATTTTCTCCCTGTTTGGCAAGCTTTAACATTGATCCTCCCAATATCATACCTACCAAATCCTATAAGCGAAGAAAGTGAATTCTCACAAATTCTTCTCTTTTCCCTTCTCTAATTGTATTCTTTCTTCACCATTAATAGAAGCTCAGTATAGTTCATTGAAAGTGTCTTGTGATTTGTTCTTCTGATATGATAATTTGGTTTTGTTGCTCTCAATAATGTTGCAATTAGAACATGTATGTTGTTGAACTGCTTAACTAGGATTAGGTGGTTGAATGAGTCTAAGGAAATGTGAATTGTTTTTGGAAGCATTAATCTAATTGAGTGAACTAGGTTACTTGTGTCATTCTTTGTTTTTGTGCGAAAAGGGATGATTATTGTAGTGTAGCTTTTAATGGTGAATGGCACAACAACCAACGATTAAATCAAAGAATGTTGTGACGAAATGGGGTAAGTTCATTGAACTGAAATAAAAATTCATGGTTTTAGTTTGAATTAAGGGTGGAAATTGCAGAATTAGGAAAAAGTACACAATTGAAGAACAAATAAGATGGATTTGAATCTTGTGTACAAAGCAGTTAAGTCGATTACAAATCCTAGAAAAACAATACACATGGTCAAGTAAGTCCTTGGCTGTTTGAATATTAGAGGACATCTTGGCAGGTGATTCTGATCCAATGGCACAGGTCACAGACATTAGATTATTAGGTTGAAACGAATCTAGGCAAAACAACTAAAAGAAAGAAATGAAAGAGGCCATCTTTGGAAGTTTTGAACCTTTTCCAAGCCTGCCTCATTAGCTGCAAGGCGCCTTCCCCGGCTCCATGCTTTGAGCCAAAAGACTAACTTCTTCAATTAACAGCAATTCAAAACCTGAACTCCCTCCCTTTAATCTACTGATGGAACCGTAAATTACAGTGTTCGAACAAGTTTAATGTACGAAGGAACAAGATTGGAGGCTCTCTTCTTTTTTAGATTGCATGGAAGGATAAGGAAAAATCAATTGAAAGACTAGAGATGAAGAAAAGAAGTCAAAAAGGGGATAAGTTTTGTCTTATGGCCTATCTCTCTTGAGCAATTAAGTTCTTAGGGGTATTTCAACACCTACTACTCTAATGCCAACTGGTATGGGAGTTGCTAACCCAAAGTTCTCTAAGAGTGAAAGAAAGCCTAAAAAGACAAAACATTGCACTATTCCTAAATCTTTAACAGAAAAAGAAAGACAAAAAGAGTTCTAGTTAAAGGAACTAGACTAATAAGTCTAAAATTGGTAATCAAAGAGACCATAATATGCAAGAAAAAGATGCACCAAAACCAAGTTTGGGGGAATTATTAAAGTTTACATTAGTAGGAAGGAAAGGGATGAAAGAGAAAGAGAGTATCTGGATGGAAAGAGTGGAATCTAGGTAATTTACAGCCTAAATCTTCCAATTATCTACCCAATTACCCAAGCCTAACATTACAAGCCTAAAAGACCTCATTGATCTTGAAGGTTGAATTTGCCTACATTAATGGAGATAAATATGAAAAACAAGCATATGGGACTTTGACTAATTTTCCAAGGAGAATCCCAGAAGATTAACTAATCTAACAAGGAGAAAAGGAAAGAAGACCAACACACACCCATAGAACATGATCAATTGACTTAACTGTTTACAGTATAGAATTCATCAGTTTATTTGTAATGGAGGTTGAAACTATTCCTTTTTCTTAGTTGGCCCGAAGTTTGAAATAGTCTTGCAACTTACTTATTTTCAAGTCTATTGGTGAATCAAGAAAAGATTGTAGTATAGAAACGGAAAAATGTCCTTAAAAATGAAGTTCAATTGTTTAAGGACAAACAAAGCCTTCTTCTTTTCTTTGTAGGAGATGACGAGAATTTTTGCGTTGGGGAATTTGATGAGTCGAAAACTCATTGATTTTTAATCCATTTTCGGCACACGAGTTACAATATAATTGCTTATTATTATGCGAGGAAATATGGAACCTTACCAAATTTATTGTTTTACGCAGAACTTTACGGAAGAATTAGCAATTCTAAAGCGAAAAGATATATATAGTCAAGGCTAGTGACGGACTTGTGGTCGCAACAAGGAATTCCTCAGATCAGCAGTTTTTAAGTCACGACCTAAGTGAGCATGTTGCTACAAATCTATTAGACAAAGACCTTAGGTCGCGACAGAGGATCGAGGTCATGACAAGAAGTGATACTGGGGCCAAGAGAAGAATGTTGCGACAAGAGATAGGATGCAGAGACAGAGAAATATCTTGAAAGAAGGATCCTGTCGTGACATCATTCTGGATGTCACGACGTTGGCTTTGGCAACTCTTGCCACGAAAGCCCGAGGAAAAAGCGATGTAGTGACAGGAATGATAAGCTTCATGGTAACAAGTCTCCACAAAGGGGAATTCTTTATTCTGCGAAAAAATACGAAATTGCGAAGACACGGTTGAGAATCCACGATCTTGAATTCATCGCGACATGAAAATAGGCTGAACAGTTAAAAGTATGTTGCAACTAAGTTTGAGCAACTGCGACAAGATGCAAAGGTCAGAAGAGCATCCACCCAATCACGACATACTTTTTAGGTCGGGACCAGAAATAGAAGCTAAGTTAAGTAAAAACTATTGTAATTGAGAATTGAGGTTGCGACAAGGTGGGAGATAAAAACGTATAGTCAAGTCGCGACTTGCCTTTTAGGTTGCGACAGAAAGTGCAACAAGAGAAAACAAGCAGTGCGACCTAAAAATATCATTCGCGACAAAGGAACTAAGCAGTCAATGATTTTGAGTAACTGAATAAAGCGGAAAACAATTAAATGATGTCGCAACATAAAGGAAGTTTGTGACCGGGAATCAAAGTAGGCAGCAAGCCGAAATTGTGTCACGACATGAAACTAGATCGTGACAAAGGAGACTCCCAATAAAGGAGCAGCCGGTAAGTCGCGACATGGAATTGAGATCACGACACAAATACTTGGAACCGGGGAAAAGTTGTTACAACAATAATCACTTCTGTAGCTACAGCTTAGTCACGACACAATAATTCATGTCACGACAAAGATTCCAGAGAAAGAAGAAACTCTAGGCAAAACTCATGTCGCAACTAAAAACTTAGTTGCAACAAGAATCAAGGGGATAGGCAACAACTTAAGTCGCGACAAAGATAACTTTGGAACAAATAGCTTGCAAAAACAACAAAACTTGCCACAAAATTTGATTAGTAGCCTTGTGATTCGTGCCACAGTAGGTGTATTGGAATCAACAAAATTTATATCCTAAGCTCCTACTGTTGTAGCAAAACTAGTGCAGTATAGCGGCTCTAGGGTCGAACACAAGGATGGGTTTTCTTCGTACAAATGATTCGCAGTGATTCAAAAATGGTGAATTTGGTTTTGGATTTCAAGGCTTGGTAAAAACAGGGGAGTTGGATGGTGCAGATTAAAAATAAAATAAGTAAATAAAAGAAAAAGAACTCCTTGAAGCATTGGGCTATTGGTTTGAGGTCTTAAGGCAACTGAGAGGTCCCCGGGTTCATTTCTTCGCGTTAGGGAGGATGACATATAGTCATCTCCCGAACCGGATCTTCATTTAACTTTAAAAACTAAACCCTAATAATTTTCCTTTTGATAGAAAGCATTTTATTAGGCATAAATGTCCCTATCAGTGAAAACACATCTCAAAAACCCTACCCCACAATAACTAATAGGAGACAACTTACTAGGCATCAGAGGATCTAATGAAAGTATCCACTGAACCCAAAAAGCTTGCCAAATACACATTAAGGAGGGCATGCTTAAGAGATTTTAACCTAAGGTGAGAAGCAGAATACCCCATGCTTGCATACATGAAAAATAGTAGAACTTGCATTTAATGAACATTCATGGTCCCAGACAGTAAAAACCTACCTCCTGGACCCATCTTACAGTAACAAATAGAAGGCAACTAATGAATATCATTGAATCTAACAATAAGCATCGATGAACCTAAGGGTGCCAAATCGGTGATGAGATGTATCTAGGAGATTTAAACCTAGAGTGAAGGATAGGAACATAAATGAAAATAAATGCCTACATTAAAAACGAGAGGAATAATTCGATTACCTCCAAACCGTTGTCATTAGCACTCCTCTTTAAGGAGGAAGAGGTCTAACCCTGACCATCTGCGAGTTGTCATCCTCAGAAGGAGTGTTTGGCAATCGAGAAAATGGAAAAAGAAAATGAAGAAAGTGGAAGAAAAGGAGGAAGCGGCGGTAGCTGCCCCTGTCCTGTATTAAGACGTCAAGTGAGTTCGATTTATCTGGGAATGGGGCTTATATAAGTGCTCAATGTAAATTACCAAAAAAAAAACAAAACAAAAGCTATTACAAGGGTTAAAATAGGAAGAAACAAAAAAATGTAACAAAAAAATTGAGGCGTGAAATGCAGGAGAACAGGCTGCTGGAGGAACGGTGCTCGCAGGATGCACAGTGCTTACAAGAAAAGCATTCCTGTAATGCTCCATTTTCTTCTATTTTCTGCTATTCTTTTCTCTGGTCTTTGATCTGCAATGCTGAGTTTGACTTGAATTCTTCGTGCTTGGATCAACTCAACAATTTTGGCATAATTAAGCTCATGGCGCAAATTTTGCCCTGAAAATCGTCCCAGTAGAATGATAGGGACGTAATGTCTGAATCGGGTTAATCGAATGATTAGTGCACTTGGTTTCTGGCAAAGGATAGAAAATATCGGTTTCGACCGGATATATCGGTGCCAGATTTTACAGATATATCGGATATATTGAAGATATATCGGTGGATATATAAATATGATATGTAGGAAGTCATTGTGATCAATCCATAACCGTTGGATCAAGTCAGGAATTCAAATCTGGCCACTTAAATATATCTATGATATATCCCGATATATCCCAATATATCCCGATATATCTTCGATATATCTTGATATATCTCCGATATATCCCGATATATCTCGGATATTTTACAGAAAAATTAAACTAACGAGCGCGTGTGCCACAAACCTGATATTTCCATAATATATCGGTCCAAAACCGATATATCGGCAATATATCGGTCATCAGAGTGACTCTCGTGTCAGGGCATCACCGATACTCGGATACTCGAAAGATATATCAGCGAATATCTCAGGATATTTTCATCACCGCTTTCCGAAACCTATAATAAATAGGAGTTCAAATAGCACTTTTGGGTACTAATCACACTTGCTAGGTCCTTAACATGCCAATTGGGTTAGTGGAAGCATTAGTACACAAAAATTCTCCACTCCCTGTATTAATAAGGGTTTAAAATTGCACTTTTTAGGTAGTAATCATGCACCCCAACCACTTATGTAGTTGGCCACTAACAATTGTTCTGCGCTATATTCTCTAGAATCTAGTACGCTTCTACCTCATTCTTCCCTAAAATAGCTCCTCTGTGGCTTATCAATCGAGGATTCTTGTAGGTACACTAAGCCCATTATAAAAATGATGCACTTGCATCCATTTGAGTGGATTATGATTAGGGCATTTCCTTAAGAGATCTTTGTACCTCTCCTAAGCTTCATAAAAGGACTCACCATCTAGTTGGCATAAATTGTTGATGTCTATCTTTAACTTTGCTTCCTTAACTGGTGGGAAGAACTGAGTCAGAAACTTATTAACTAGCTCATATCAAAATCTGATGGAATCTGGAGGCTCCATGGTAAGCCAATGCTTTGCCTTGTTCTTCAGAGAGAATGGGAACAACTGAAGGCGGATAGCATCATCACTGACTCCATTATACTTCACCGTATCGCATACTTATAAGAAGTTCAGGATGTGAACATTTGGGTCCTCATAGGGAAGTCTAGTAAATTGCTCTTCTTGTAAGAGTTGGAGGGTGATGGACTTGAACTCGAAGTTATTAGCCTGTATAGCTGGTCTCCTTATCATAGGATGAGTAGTGGATGGTGGACGAGGATAATCTCTTATGGGCCTTAGGACATTGTCCATCTGTGTAGTATCTGGTGTCACACCATCTCCCATTCTAGAACCAATTTCTTCTTCTCTGAAATTCTCCATATTTTCCATAGGCTGATGTTCCAACTGACTAGCTACTCTCTTATCTCTCCGAATTCTTCTCAAAGTCTCTTCGATTTCAAGATCTAACGGTATAAGATTTTCAGCTCCCAATCTTCACATGCAACCTAATGGTACCTAAAAATTCAAAGACGAAAACTAAATGTCAAGAATTTAAAAAAAAAATGAAAATTGAAAACAAGCAAATTAAAAGAAATGTATGAAGTACTAGAGATGCACTTAGTATCGATATTAGTATAAACCACCGTAATTCCTTGGCAATGGCGCTAAAAACTTTATAGGTGTTTTCTATGCTTTGTATTAAAATTACGTGAACATATGTGCAATTAATGCCTATTCGTGCAAGTATACGTGTGTCAAGTCATACAGTGTACTAAGCGTACAAAGATCGATCCATAGGGAGGAACGGGATGCTAAATACCGAAATTGGACTACCTCTCTAATATCTAAAAGAACAGTCGTGATGATTTTGAACAAAAATCTAAATTAAAATACTAAATTGTAAAACTAGCAAGTTGATTACGCCAGTTAAGGGTTTCTTAAGATAAAGAGGTTCTAGGGTTTTTGGTGCAATTGGGCAATCCACTTATATTTGAACCATAATCCTATTCTATTGTTTCGTGAGAAAGTTCTCCAAGGTTGTTCTTGACTATTTTAATTACAAGCCTCTCTTGAGGTCACCCCTAAGAACTTCCTTGCTTAAGGTAGGAAGGATACAAGGCCAAACTTACTCCTCCTTGCTTTATTCTTTCTTTTTCTACTTTTTTCTTTCTTTTTCTACCCCAAACCTTCTTTGATTTACATTCAAAGCACACTTACTTCAACCAAACTCCCAATTCACACTACATGCACAAAAAGGTTATTCAACATGTTAGGGTAAACAAGGGTTGTTTTGACTAAAGGTGTAACGACCCGTACCAAATAATACAAGTTTTTAACACATTTGACCAAGATTGACTAAGTTTGACCAAGTTTGACCAACAATTAGTATGTGGGCCCAAGTTGACTTTTTCAAGGATGAATTATTTTGGGTTGACTAAGATACCATCTCGTAGGCCTCGTCGATACAAGTTCATAGACGGGTTGAACATCAAAATCCAACTTACGGATAAAAAGTTATGGCCACACAGGGTTGGCTTGACAATATTTTATCAATGTCGAAATCGATTAGGTTTTACACGAAAACGACCCTAGGCTCTATATAAACCTAGTTTTCATGCTGAAATAGAACCACAGCCCCCAAAACACTCATTTTCAGCTTCAAAACCCTAGAAAAATTCCCCGAGACGTGGACGGCCCCAGGTCGTCTCGACCAAAGTTTTCAAGCCAATCGGGTTTTAAGCGGGTAGGAGGCGTTCCGACCACCTTCTTAATGCCGCGGCGCCACTAGGTAGGGCGCCACCACAGGCGACCTTGGCCGTGAAATTTCAAGGCGGGCATGGCCGGATGTGCCAGTCGGGCATGAGCGGTGGCGACGATCACCTTAGGTCGCCAATTTCACCGTTTTCTTGTCATTCGAGTGGCCATACCTCCCTCCCCCTATTTTTTGGACCCTCGAACTCATTCCGTGGTCCTTTTTCGCCAGTTCCTCACCGTTTGAAGATCTGGCGAAGGAAGTTTGGTAAACTTGATTGGATGGCGTTTTATTTGAGACTTTTGAACCAAAGGTAGAGGTATACGTGTTCCTGGTCTCTTAAGTTCTTGTTGATATAAAGTTTGTAAATTTTGGTGTCGTTTAGTTAGTTTTCCATTTTGGGTCATTTAATTAATTCTGAAAGGGTTGGGTGAAATTGGGCACCCGATTGGTCAAATTAGGCAAATTGAAGATGGATTAGTGACATTGGATATTTTTATGATTTATTGGAGGGTTCAATTTCAAAAAATTAGCTTCCGGGTAAAAAGCCCCAATTTTGGAGTCAGGAGTCGTAGAGCGCTAACTGACATAATTGGACACCGTCAGTCGATTTAGATAGTTTCATAGTTCAAAATTATTCACAAGACATTTGGGAATCCCAATGTCGCTAGTTTTAATTATTGGAGTCTAAATTAAGGTATTTTATTATATTACAAGCACTCACGGGCTTGGGATCTGTAGGGTGGGGTGAGCATCTGTAGTTAATGAGTGGTTTACGTGTTCTAAATTCTTTGGGGTATTGCTATGATATATAATTGTGGTTAATTATTTTATATATATATTATTTGATCGAATGGTTGGTTATGCATAAATATAATTATCTATTTTTATATAAACAAGTTATCATTTCATGTGAATTTTGTCAACATTTAAATATTTGGACATTTCTTGAGTTCATGGATTAATTTGTGGTATTTAAATATTTTGGTACATGGATTGAGGTTTTAAACCACTTTGAAAATTTATTGATTTAAGTGGATTTTTAAGTTTTTTTATGATTATAAGTATGTTAAATATTTAAAGTTTTATGTACTTAGTGGTAGTTATGGTGAAGATTTTTCATTGTGAGTATTTCTCGATTTCGCATGAATTGATGGTGAAATTCATCAATATATTTGGTCAGTTATTGAAATTAAATTTATAAATTCATAATTTATATCTGATATGTTGGAAAAGTATATGTGAGTAAGGATCTTTGTGTTGGTTATTTATAAATTGATGTATCATATAGTACGGTTCGATTCGATTATTTATATTCTGATTATGGCTGGGTTTGCCCGCGATGTCGTGAGGTTGGTTTCATCCAGCGGTTATATATTATTTCCCACGGCCGTGAGTCGGGTTCACCAAACAGTTCATCATTATTATTATTACCCGCGACACCTTTGATGTTAGAGTGCCGTGAGGTGGGGTGTCCACGGTTTATGAAGGATATATGGTATGGTACATTTGTTGGTTTAGTAAGCGCCAACTTCATTTCAATATTTATGGTTATTGTATTTTCATGATTATTTTTACGACATGATGTTTATACATTTTATGCTCAATTTTTATGTTGTGAATAAATTCAGGTTATAATTTTCTTAATAATAATTTCAGTTAAATTTTGAGCATGAATTTCATATTATTGACTTGGGTATAAGTTTGGGTTTTTGTGAAATGATTTTAAACGGGGAACCTTGCAAAAGAGTGGACGTGAGGCCTTGAGAGAAGAATTTTAAAATAAAAACATTATTTTCCTTATAAATTATACCACTCCTTTGAGATTTATTATCTCACGTTTATTATTTTAAATCCGTTCCTAAGTCGAATGATTCGTAAAGACCTACTTAGGCGACTTCTACATCACTCTTTACATGGCAATTGCGGTATTCTATCTTATCTATCATCTTTATTGGACATTTTTCATTTGTATCCCTAAATTCGTAAACACTCTTAGAATGCTCTGATCTTAGTATTGAACTCGTATGAGTCTTTATTATGTGTATTTGTGGTTATGACCTATAGTAAGATATGTCGATTATGGATTTGAGCGGTTGTGGATCTTTTTATATATATTTGAGGTATTATATTAATGCATATGTTTACTTTCTTTCTTAATGTGGGTTCAGCGGATATTCCTAGGGTTATGCAGGTGGGACTTCTTTGAAATGGGTTTCCTTGGGAAATCCTAGGAGAGTATCGGGTGAGATCTGTCGGCTTATTATCGAGCTCTAGGTTTCTAAATTCCTTGGGGTTATACATTGTTGTGCAACTCATCTAGTGTTTTGTATACCTTCCTAACCTTACCCTTGAAATTGATTATGTTTCATTTATTCTTGGAAATAGTTCTTCTTCCTAATGGCGCCTGAGAGGTAGGCGTCGTCCAGCGGAGCTTGATTGGAATGTTGAGGATGCACCTACTTATGGAGAATCTTGTCGGCGCTGGCTCGTCGCTCGAGAAGGTGGGTTTCACGGTATTCTTGTTGATTAGGCTCGTAGACTTAGACGAGTGGGGTTTTGATGGCTCCACCGGGATCCCATGGTGGCTTTATCTGGTTGGATGACCACGAGAGAAGATTTTGGACCCGAAGGTATGCGGGTGTCGGATGAGGATAAGTCGAGGATAGATTTGGTTACCTGCTAGGGGTGAGTCTGTGAGGAATGGTGGGCGTGTGGGAGGACCCAAAGGCGTCATGAGCGCAGTTCAAGGCCTTTCACCTTGAGTTTGCCCCGACCTTTGTTGAGACTAAGGCTAGAGTTTGGGGCGCTCACTCGAGTGCGAGCATTTAGTACGGCGTAGGTTTAGATAGCTATCGGATTTTTGTCCTAATTTGGTTGCGAATGAGGTCAGTAAAAAGAGGAGGTTTCTCGATGGATTGAGTGAGCAGATAGCTTTGAGCCTCTCAGGTTCCGACCATCCCACGTGTCGATCCAATGAAGCCATTTGCTCTAGAGGTGGAGAGCGCGAGACCACGATCACATGGAACTAAAGCTTCTATCATACGATGGATTGTCGCCCGGGAGTCGGTCAGGATCATCTAAGAGGTAGTTTCGGCTGCGGATCTTCGGGCGATGGGGATCAGTGGGGACGGATTTATGGTGTGTAGCAGGTTTTGGAGAGGTGGACATACATGGTTGGATTTGATCAGTGAGTAGTGGCGGTGGCCGATTTAGAGATCTGTGGGTCGAGACGGTTTCGGGTCGACTTGTGGCGTTCTGCGGCCAAGATTCATGATGGACCATGCCGGTGGGATAATGTATGCTTCCGGTCTTTCGGGCAGACGGGACATTTAGGAGGGGCCTTTATCGAATCCGGCCCGGACTAAGAGTCTCGGGAGCGAGTGCTCGGTTGTGGGATTTAATGGGCATAGAGGACTAGATACACAGACAGGGCAGACCTCGGGTGGTTCCTTTACGGAGACGATCTGCACCGGCAGAGCGGGGGCCAGGAGAGGGACGGCCTGCTAGAGAGCGGGGTTATGCTATGACCAGGCAGGAGGCACAGGCCACCCCCGACGTTGTGACAGGTACATTATCTATTTTTGGTGACAATGCACGTGTACTCATTGATCCAAGGGCTACACACTCTTTTATTTCACGTGAGTATGTTGCACGAGTCGGGATGACTCCAGTTCCTTTGGGATGTGATTTGGAGATTGCCACACCCACAGGAGAGTCTCTATGGCCTAGTCAGATGCTTAAGGGTAGCTTGTTTTTCCTGTGAGGCGAGTTATGGAAGCTGATTTGATATTAATAGATCTCGAGGGTTGGATGTGATTCTTGGGATGGGTAGAAGCATTCATTAATAGCTGTGGATTGTTTCCTTGAGAGGTGATGTTAGTGGCCAAGGGACTACCGATGGTAGTCTTCTATGGAGAGCGGGCCCGAGCACCTTGATTTGATTTACGCCATTTTACGCTAGATGTTTACTTGAAAAGGTTGTAAGGGTATCTAGCTCATATAGTTGACACTCGTAGTTGCGAAGTGAGATTAGAGGATGTACGGTAGTGAGGACTTTGGATGTGTTTCTGACGATCTTCGGGTTTACCTCGAGCGAGAAATGAGATTTTCCCATTGATTTAGTCACGATGCGGCTCTGTTCTTTACCATATAGAATGGCATCGGTGAGTTGAAAGAGTTGAAGACTCAAGCTCACGAGAATACTAGTGGGCGGGGGATTTATTAGTAGGAGTATTTCCTTAGGGAGAATGTGGGGTGTTATTTGTGAAGAAGAAGGATGGTACTTGGAGGTTGTGTATAGACTACAGACAGTTGAATAAGGTCATCATTCAAAACAAATATCCTTTGCCTCGGATTGATGATCTATTTGATCAGCTCCAGAGTGCAAAAGTGTTCTTCAAGATTGACTTGAGGTCAGGGTACCATCAGTTAAGGATTGGGGTGGACATTCTAAAAGGCGGCGTGAGGACGAGATATGGGCATTATGAGTTTCTAGTGATGTCTTTCGGACTCACCAATGCCCTAGCAGCTTTCATGGATTTGATGAACCGGGTCTTCCGTCCATACTTAGATCGGTTTGTCATTGTCTTCATCGACGATATCTTGGTGTACTCTAGAAGCGAGTTGGAGCATGAGATACATTTGGGTATGGTGTTGCAGACTTTAAGGCAGCACCACTTGTATGCCAAGTTCAGCAAATGTGAGTTTTGGTTGAGTCGAGTGGGATTTCTCGGACTGTTGGTTCTGGCGATGGCATTTATGCTTGGATCCTCATAAAGTGAAGCGGTGCAAATGGGAGCAACCAACTATGGTGACGTATGAGGTTTCCTAGGATTAGCGGTATTACCGTTGCATTCATGTATGGTTCTCAAAGATAGCAGTGACCACTTTTCATTGTTTCCAATTAGGAAAGGAGTTAAGTTTGAGTGGACTGACATGTGTCAGGAAAGCTTCCAAACACCGAAGGAAAAGCTGACGTCGCCTCAATGACACGCTGAGGCACTGTGGGTCGAGGCTGACAAATGATGCTTCACGCCAAGGTTTAGGCTACATGATGCAAACATAAGAGAGTTGTGGCGATGCCTGCACAGCTGAAGAAACACGAGCTGAATTATCCTACTCATGACTTGGAACTTGCCGCGTAATTTTCAGATTGAAGACTCGAGGCATTACTTGTAATGGATTTAATTTGTCTATATATTTACCGACCATAAGAGCCTTAAATATTTATTACTTGCATGAGTTAAACTTAAGGCAAAGGAGGTGGATGGAATTATATTTATGATTATGATTGTAATATCGACTACCATCCGTGTGGCAAATACAGGCATGGATACTCTTCGAGCAGAGTTCTGGCAGTTCTTTGGCTTATATGCAGACACATAACTTCCATTAATACTGAGTTGCAGAGGTCGGTGTCGAGTTAAGGATGTACGTCAGAGCACTTTGCAAAGTTTCAACCATGACCGATACTAGAGATCGAATTCTAGTGGCACAAACTAGAAGATCCCTATTTGATGAGCATGAGAAAGGAAACAGGAAGGTGGAAACAATGGATTTTTCTATTAGAGCTTCACGGAGCCTCGTGACTGGGTTCTGTGCTCTTGTGTTCCTAAAAGAACCCAAGAGATTCAGCATGGCAACAGATGAGGAAGCCCATAGTTCTGCGCTTATGCTATGCACCTGTAGTACTCTAAGATTGCACTTATACATCAAAGGAAATATTAGTTAGTGGTCGTGGATGAAAAGAGAAGTTGCCGGAAGTATGTATCCAAGTGTCATTTAGTCAACAAGTGAAGGCAGAGAGAGCAAAAGCCTTCAGACTTTCTGTTCTTACCCATCCCAGAATGAAAGCTGGGAGCGCAAGATAATGGATTTTGTATTCAAACTCCTCCCAGCGCTTTAGAGACATAATGCATTTGGGTAGTAGTTGATCGACTCACCAAGTCCGCGCATTTCCTACCCATTCGTGAGAAGTTTTCCTAAGCTGCAGAACTTTGTGAACTATATAGTGAGTTTGTATTAGTGCTTGTCGATCATCTCTGATAGAGATCCAATGACCACTTCGAGGTTTTGGAAGGGATGATGAAGGAACTAGATGTCATTAACGAGTACCGCTTTTCACCTCAATCAAGTGGACAATCCAGAGGACTATTCGCACTTAGAGGATATGTCGAGGTCATGCACGAAATTCAAAGGACATTGAATGAATATCTACCTTGCAGTTCACTTATAACAACGCATCACCTGCCATTGAGATGTCACCTTATGAGGCATTGTATGGGAAACAATGTCGCACCCCATTATGTTGGAATGAGACTGGCGAAAGGAAATTACTAGGTCTTGAGATTGTACAAACGACAGTGGACAAGGTTAATGTTATACGTGCTGTGCCAGCAAACAGATGTATAAAAGAGCCATATGATGCTTTCGAGAAAGGATCTTTTGAGTCTGAGGTCAAGATCGAGTACTCTAAAGCTCTCCCTTGAAGGGCGTGGTACGCTTGGGAAGCGAGGAAGCTAAGTCCTCGCTACATTGACCTTTGAGGATTGTTGAGGAGGATAGGTCCAAAGGGCTTATAGATTAGACTCTGCCGAGGAGCTTTCGAGTCCATAATGTTTTCCACATCTCCATGCTACGCAAGTATATCGCAGATCCCTCACATGTGTTGGAGACACCAGAGATTGAGCTGGAGGATGACTTATCCTATGAGAAGCAACCAATGTAGATCTGGGTAGAGAAGAGAAGGAGCTTCGCAACAAGACAATATCCTTAGTGAAGGTCCTTTGGAGAAACCACCTAGTCGAGGAGGCGACTGGGAGCCGGAGACCAACGCGGAGCCGCACTCCTCATCTCTTCCATGACACAGGTACGAATTTCGTGGACGAAATTTATATTTAAGGGGGGTAGGTTGTAACAACCCGTACCAAATAATACCAGTTTTTAACACGTTTGACTAAGTTTGACTAAGTTTGACCAACAATTAGTATGTGGGCCCAAGTTGACTTTTTCAAGGATGAATAATTTTGGGTTGACTAAGACACCATCTCGTAGGCCTCGTTGATACGAGTTCATAGAAGGGTCAACGTCAAAACCGACTTACTTGATAAAAGTTATGGCCCCGAGAAGTTCAAATAGCAAGATTTTATCGTTCAAGTCGGGCCTCGGGGTTTTACCTGAAAACAACCCTAGGCTCTATATAAGCCTAGTTTTGTATGTCAAATAGAACCCTAGCCCCAAAACACTCATTTTCAGCTTCAAAACCCTAGAAAAACTCCCCAAGACCCGTGGACCCGAACTGGGTAGTTTAGGACCCGCTGAGCCAATCGGCTTTAGCCGTGGAGACTCCGGCCACCTCTTGATGCACGCCACCTGCAGGAGTTCCACCACCAAGCGAATTGTCGTGAAATTTCACCCAAGAAACCGCAAATGGACAAGACCTGCATCAGCCCATGAACGCTGGGCGGCGACCGCCACTGGGTCGCCGATCGCTTTTCTCCGGCCATTCCTGTGCTGACCCATACCTCCCCTCCCCCCATTTTGACCTCAACTCATTCCTATGGTCCTTGAACCAGATTCTACCTTTAAAGATACAACGAAAAGGAAGTTCGGGCCGACGGTTGATCAAGTTTCCAAACTACCACCGAACTTTTAAACAAGGTATGGTACTTGTTCCGGTCTCGGGCTTTCCGCGATATTTGTAAATTTCCTTTGACGCCGCTTGGTTAGTTTTCCATTTTTGGGTCATTTAGGGTAATTACCGAAAGGGTTGGACTGAAATTGGGTACCAATTGGTCAAATTAGGCAAAATTGAAGATGGATTAGTGGAATGGATATTTTTATGATTTACTGAGGGTTCAATTTCAAAATTAGCTTCCGTAAAAAGCCCCAATTTGGGTACCGTCTTAGGGCATCAGAGCACTGACCTCGTTTGAGTCCAATTTAGATAGTTTCATAGTTCTGTAATTATTCTAAATGGACATCTTTGGGGGCATCCTAATGTCTCGTTTAGTTATTGAGCCTAAGTGGTATTTTTATTATTACGTGCACTAATGAGCTCCTGAGACATCTCAAGTGGGAGCAGGATCGAGTATCTCGTAGAGTCATGAGTGGTTTATGTCAAATGCTTTGGGGGTATTGTTATGATATATAATTGTGGTTAATTATTTTATATATATATTATTTGATCGAATGGTTGGTTATGCATAAATATAATTATCTATTTTATATAAATGTTATCATTTCATGTGAATTTTGTCAACATTTTAAATATTGACATTTTACTCTAGTTCATGGATAAATTTGTGGTATTTAAATATTTTGGCACATGGATTGAGGTTTTAAACCACTTTGAAAATTTATCGATTTAAGAAATGGATTTTAGTGATTTTATGATTTTAAGCATGCTAAATATTGTTAAAGTTTTATGTGCTTAAAATTTGTTATGGCTAATATTTTTAATACAGGGTATTTCTAAGCTGAAGATGAATTGATGAATTGAAATTGTATCAATATATTTGATTGAGTTGTTGAAATTAAATTTATAAATTCATAATTTATAATAAGACGCTGAAGAGTATATGTGAGTATGATACGGTTGGTTGTTATAAATTGATGTATCATATAGTACTGCAGGTTCGATTCCAAGATTTATATTGCAAAGGCACTCGGGGTTTGTCATGGTGTCGTGGAGGTTGGTTTCATCCAATTATATATTATTTTCCACGACCGTGAGGTCGGGTTTACCGACTCGCTCATCATTATTATTGGCTATTATTACCACGACACCTTTCGATGTCAGTCGTGGAGGTGTGTCCATGTGTTTATGAAGGATATATGATATGGTACATTGTTGGTTTTCGAGTAAACTAGCTATAACCATTTCAATATTTATGGTTATTGTATTTTCAAGGATTATTTACGACATGATGTTTATACATTTTATGCTCAATTTTTATGTTGTGAATAAATTTAGGTTATAATTTTCTTAATAATACTTCGTTAAATTTGCATGAATTTCCATATTGTTGACTCGGGTATAAGCTCGGTTTTGTGAAATGATTTTAAACGGGAACCTTGAAAAGAGTGGACGTGGAGGCCTCGAGAGAAGGAATATGGGAAAATAAAAATTATTTCCTTATAAATTATGCCACCACCGAGATTTATTATCTCAATGCTTATTGTTTTAAATTGCCTCCAGTCCAAGCAAATGAGACCTACTCACGCCAGCCTTCTACAGACCCCTCCCGCCTCCACTTTTCTCGCGATAAATGGGTAAAGATTCTATCTTATCTATCTGTCTTTATTGGACTTATTTATTTTTCATTTGTATCCCTAAATTCGCAAACACTCTTAGAATGCTCTGATCTTAGTATTGAACTCGTATGAGTCTTTATTATGTGTATTTGTGGTTATGACCTACAGTAAGATAGGTCGGTTGTGGATTTGAGCTGTTGTGGATCTTTTTATATATATTTGAGGTATTATATTAATGCATGTGTTTACTTTCTTCTTAATGGGTTCCATCGATATTCCCTGGGGTGGATCACATGCTGGGACTTCACCAGCGGACCACCCGAGAAACTCGGGAGGGCATCCGGCCTGTCCCGTAGCAACCCCACAACCCGGTCCGACCCGAATGGCAAGTCCGAACCGAAACCCGGGGACACTCGGTTTATTTCTTTTATTTTACGTGTTATTAAATTTTCTTTTTCAAAATGTCGTGACCCAAATCCTCGGCCCGACCCGAATGGCGGATCCGAACCGGAGCCCGGTTTACTCCGACGTTTTCATTTATCTTATCAAACATTTATTAATTTGTTTAGTTGCGAATGGTCATTTTTTAGGCAAGCCCATAATGTTTACAAATTCAAAGTAATTCGGGTAGCTCCATAAACATTAACAAAATACATTTACAAGGAAAGGCATTCTACGCCTTTTCAAAATGATATACAAAATCAAGTTTCAGGGTTTAACCCTTTTGTTTACAAAACTCCACTTGTTCAAAAGATGATATGCAAAATTACAGAGTATACACTTATACGCCGCATTTATGACTCTGTACGCGCGATTCGCCTTCATCTTTGCTACTTGATACCTTGCATAGTTAGTTACACTCCGCTAAGCATTTTCATGCTTAGTGGTTCTATACAGTTCTATTCCAATATTCAATTTAACTAAGCATGCATTTTTCACTAATCCACGCCTAATAAATAAACATATACTCATGCTATTCATTTCCACATGCTTTCAATATACAAATTATTTACCATATCATATCATGCATTTTCAATGCAACAATTCATGAGATTTAAGCATAGTCTATAAAAAATCCCATTGGCGTACCTCGCCAATGTTGGCTATTTCACTCGACTATTCAATTACAATTTCTCGCGGATTCCGTTTTTGATGAATCCCGCCCCTTATTATCGGCCCGTAATGTGCTTATACATTTAACAATTTATCTCCCATCACGACGGATATGCCGCTTCGCATCCCGACACGTGGTATCACTTATTCGGTCTCCCATCATGCCGGATGCCGTTTTGCGCATCCTAACACGCGGGTATCAATTAAATGCCAGACGCCATCATGACTCCGATCCGCTTGATGAATCCCCGCCTGCTGACATTTTCAATGCCATATGCCATCATGATCGATGCCGATTGCAGCATCCCGCCGCGGGACATTGACAATTTCGTGCCTCGACGAATGCCGCTTTGCATCCCAACGCCATTCATTCGGTATATCATTCGCCACTATTCAAAATCTCGCTTGATGAATCCCGCCATTTTCATCATTCATTTTCATTCGATTTTCACTATCACATTTCATATTCCCTTTCGTATTATCTTTTCAAAGATATACTCACAATTTACGAATTATGCTCACATACTCATTCATGTACTTATCCATGTACTCATTCATGTTAATTGTAAACTACTCCAAAATACTTGAATTAAGCATAGAATCAAAGAACAAACCGGTTGTCGAATCTAGCTTCCTTCTCTTCAATCTCGGTCCTAGGTTAGGCGATCGTCACGCGTCCCTAGTCAATAACATTCACGTCACTCTTAGTGAATAACAATTTAGCGAATTACAATTTTATTTTTGTTAAAAGTCTTGGGTTAAGACACTAAGTCTGCCCGAAGACGAACTCACCGAGGCGAAGCAAAGCTTCGCTGAGGTAGCGAGGTAAGGTACATTTTTCACCTAGCTCTAACCTTAATTGAACCCCCATTAATCGTTTCTTAGGGTCCCTAGACATCGGTACACTAATATGGACCCAACCCACATGCCGCTGTCAACCGGGCCGCTAGAACTACATGGGCTCGTACATGTTCAACCTGTACCGGTACATGTTGCCCACTGCCCATTTTTGCACAAGGTGTACCGGTACATGTTCAACCTGTACCGGTACATGTGCTCATTTTCTGCTCGGAAATGTTCGGGATTTTGCATTTTTGTACATTTTTCATCCCCCAATCTTCTCCAATATGTCCCATATCAAAAATCCACCATGGAATCACTTCAAAACAACTCCAAAAGTGGTTTAGAACCAATAAAAATCCATTTCCCTCAAGTTAGGATTTTTCTCCCAAAAATCAAAATCATAAAAGATGAGGTTAAGGTTTGATCTATTACCTTGAACCTCTTCCAATCTTCTCTTGTATGGTGTTTGGTCTTGTAGGAGCAAGAAATGGGAAAGGTGACACACCAAGGCTTGGATTCTTGAAAACCCTGGGCTCTTTCCTTTTTCTCCCCCTTGCTCCTCCAAAAACGGGATGGCTCCAAGAATGAGCCCTAAGACCACATTTTGGTCTTTTAAAACTCCACTTAAGTGTAAGGCCATGTTTGGCCTACACCCTTTTTCATTTCTCATTTTTGTCTTAAGTCACTAGATTCTCATAAGGCCTTGTTTGGCCACAATAAACTAGTCTTCCCATTTTGCCCCTATTATACTTTGGCCATTCATTTATCACAATTTCACTTAAATATCTATTCTTTATAACAATTGACTCTTAGGTCCTCATTTTACAAATTTCCACATTTTTCCCTTTTTCACTTGGGTTTATTTCCGGGTTCAATACATTTCTCAATTTAGCATACAAAATTCAATCATATGCTCACTCTTTCAATTTACATTTTTAATTTATCAAATTACCCGGAAAAAACCCAAGTTTGATTTCAATTCATACCTGTAATATATAATAAAATTATTATAAAAATTTAGGTATTTTTTGGGCGCATGGTGTCCTCATTGCAAGGGTATTCAACAAAAAGGGTTAAGGGGCTCATTTTTTACTTTTCTCGAAAGAAAATGGCTAATATGGCTCAAATTTGGTGACTATGATATATGCACAAAAAGGTTAGCTAGAAAGGCTCAACTGATCCAAGGATGGCTTATATCATTTCCTATTTGTCGTGTTGCCTAGGATTTCGCCTTGAGCGATAATTGAACAAGTTCTAGAGTCTCAAGAGATCAAAATATGAAATGATCACTTAATTCTTCTCTAAAAAAAGTAGTATTGACCAAAAGGGTACATGACTTGTGCTCAAAGTAATAAGAACTTTTGTTTAAATAGTCAACTATAAGGTCAAACCATTATGCTTTACATTCAAATATCTCTCATTTTCTTCATGTGAAAAAAGGTATGATCATTTAATCATCATAGGCATCATAATTAATCCTAAAACAAGCTCAACCAAAAACAAAAACAACCTAAAAATGAAAAAATTAACCTAAAAACTGAAAGCATATAAAAGTAACCAAAACATACAAGCAACAAAAAGAAAACATTAAAAATAGGATAATTGAAGCTAGAAAATTTAAAAACAAGGGGAAATCCCCCCAATACCCCCAAACTTAAAACATGAATTGTCCTCAATGTATGAAATATGAAGTTTAAGAACAGAGGACTCCCCTACATGATCAAGTGTGATCATTAGGCTCAGGTTGAGGTGGGTAAATGTCCCCAGTAATATGTAACTACATATCCACTAAACAAATGAACACTACTATAATTAAAAACAAATGAAAGTAATGAATGGATAAAAATCCTTATTCGCATGGGATGCCTCTCAAGACGTCTCGCTTAGAGTCCAGCTATACTTTATGGAAGTCCAGATCTTCTGGCCCTTCATCCATCATGGCCAAAACTCCCTTTTCATCCTCATCGTATGTGAGGGTGAGCTTCTCCACCTCCATATTTTGTGATAAGCTCAAATGCCAACTCAAGTGGAAAGAGTTAGCCTTCTATCTAAATCCTTCAAGAGCGTCCTCTTGAATGAATATAGGTGCTTGCTTCTCAATAGGAGAAAATTATCTCTCTATTTTTATGTACACCCTCCTTTCCTCATCCTTTAACAGTATGCTCTGATGGAGATCAAACTTTATTTTCTCTTCACCAACAAGAAGTGTCATTTCCCTATGTTCAGCATCAATCCACACTTGACTTGTGGCAATGGAAAGTCTTTCTATAACTGAAACTTGCCAGTCCTCTTCCATGCCAAAATTCAAATAATCAATGGGGAAATAGAAGTCTTCAACCTCAACCAAAACATTTTCAAGTATTAGCTTGGGATATTCCTTTCAACTTACTTATCTTACACTGACGACTCTTCTTTAATAGCAAGCTCATTATTCTTAACCAATGTTGGGTCATGTAATTCTCCCTCAATAATTAAGGATATTTTGTCATATTCCATTGTGATCTTGTCCTCATCCAAAGTCAGGTTCGAAAGTTCATCTTCAAGGCTCAAAGTCATGCTTTCACACCTACGTAATCATTCTTTGTTAAGCCGTTTAGAGTTCTCTTGAAGATTGTTCCTTTATAGCTTTTGCTAATTCCTCAGTTTGTATTGTTATTCTTTCCATGATAGCATGCATTTCTTTATTAAGGTTTGTCGTATTGGTGACCATTTTGCAATCATGTTGGTGTCCATCTTGGTTTCCATGATTGGAAACTGCATTTCAAGAGCATCTTTATCCTTCTTAATTTCATCCTTCAAGGCAAGAAATTACTCCTCGATATATGGTTTCCAGAATTGTTCTTGATAATAGGAACTTGAACTTTCTTGACTTCTCGTAATTTGATGTCCATAAGGGAAATTGTCATTTGTCCCCAACCCAAAATGATAGTAGTCAGATAGTGTTGTGGGGAGAAGTAACCCGCATTGTTGTTGAAATAATTTGCCCCTTCAAAATTATAAGCTTGTTGGCTTGTAGAGGCTTGTGCTTTCCTTGAGAGGATATCTTCCCATGTTGCTTTCCCTCTTTAGATTTACTTGAGAAGCAAATTTTTTCTGGAGCCTGTAGAAGAGCTCATTTATCTCTTCATTAGACATTATGCTCATCACCTTCTAGAAAAATACAAAATAAAAGAAAAAAATGAAGTATACAAAATAAAAATAAGAGAATTTTTTGCTCAAATTAGTAAACTTCTCGTTTTCCAAAATATCAATCCAAACCAAACCGTACCTTCCCCGACAATGGCGCCAAAAACTTGTTGCTAACCACAAGTGCACGAGTCGTACAAGTAATAAAATGGTTTTTGATCATTTAACCAAGATCGTTCCCACGAGGAATGTGTGGTTTTAATTAGGATTGAGTACCCTAGCTACTAAATTCGTTTATTTGAGTGACTAAATGGTTTGAGGTAAATTGTGAAAATAAGAAAAACTAAACTAAACAAAAACAAAATGCTTTGTAAAAACTTGAGTGATTGACTAAAAATAGGAGAAAACGACTTAAGGAGGAACTAGGGTTGGTTATCTTCATTGATGTCTAAGGATTCATCTAGATAAGGCCCGAGTTTAGTGAATTATAACTTGAGTTGGTCCGAGGATACTGTAAAAGAATCCCACTTTCATGTTCCCCCTTGTATTTTCTCACACTAACCACCTATTCACATTTTACGTCCTTCAGGGCTAGTATGATACTTCTTTCAAAGACAGTTTTTAGCTCGAGAGCTCTATTGGTCACAGTTATGTCCTTGCAATCCTCAATACATTTGGTGTCCCCTCCTAGTGAAATCTGCTTAGTACTAGACCTTTCTAATTCCTTAAGCCTCTTTAACTAGGTTAATTCGAATCCCAATTAATTGACTCATGCCTTAAGAGAATCAGAACCAAATTTTAGGGCTTAGTCCAAGCATCACCAAGGATACCCTAGTAAAAGGATCGAAGATCTGATTCTCAACAGTCCAAGTATTAACACCAAATACAACAAATCAAGCATAAAACATCCAACCAAACTAAAGATTAGACTAATCTAACATAAAATCCAATAACCAACCCTATGAAATGCTTAGCCTAACATTTTAGCCATCAAAACCCACAAATTCATGTTGTCGACAAACATAAAACTGCAAAAATTGAAGAAGGAGAAAAGATAGAAATACAAAATAGGGTTTAAGCTGCAATTGACTTCAAATCCAAACTCTGAGCTAAAATCCACACTCCATAAGGTCGTGTTTCCCAGCAATAGTTAATTACAAACGATGAGAGCTACAAAGTACTATGATTTGCATATGTTTCTCTCTGCATTTAGAATCTTTCCTCATTTTTTTCAAGCATATTCTGAGTACATTCCATGGTTTTATTACAAGGGTGCTTTTAAGTGGAAGCAAATAAGTGGAAAATCGTAATAAGAGATGGCGGGTTGTCGCTAAAACGCTACCAGATGTAAGGTCCGACCGCCAGCGGTGAGGTAATCGCCAAAGCCGAGAGTACCTTCGTGACGTCAAGAGGAGAAAACAATGGAACTCTAGCTTGCTACGCTGAGTCGCGTTCTCAACGTCTGCAGCTGGAGGTTTTGACATGTTAATGGTTACCCACTACAGCAAAGAGAAGTTCTCGCAGAGCAGCGATCGCCACAAAACCGCAAATACTGCTCGCCGTACGAGAAGGAAGCCCAGCCACTACGTGTGAACTCGGACTTTAACCCGCAGGATATAAAAGAATACTGCATTAATAACGAGGAGTTCGCTTCTGGGAGGCAACAGATAAGGGTTCGAGAGCATAGAGGTAAACGATCGGAGGAAGGAGACGACTGAGTGCTTGGATCGAGGCATCGTGTGCACCTTAGTTTTTTCCTTATTCCCTTCTCTAAACATTTGATGATTTTGACTTTTATGGCTGTACTAATTTACATTATGTTCTAATTTTATTTCTAAGGTTTTGACGTAGCCTTGCTATGCTCGAATGGATTGATTGTAAATTTTGTTTTAATTCAGTATACATACATACATACATATATATATATATATATATATATATATATATATATATATATATATATATATATATATATTTCATCTTGGCTTGCTTTATTTCTGAACCTTCTTCACATGATGGTGCCTAGCCAGCATTAGCATGTTCTTACTGAGAGTCTGAGATCGAGAGATGATGACCCCTAAGGAAATGAGTAGAGCAACACTTGGTCAATCGATGAATAGAGATATCATGGTTCCAAGTGTGGCATTTAAGGTTTAGACATTTATTCGTTTCGGAGTCCAAGGTTGAGGTAGAGATGCAATACACCCTACTGGCGAGATAGGAAGTTATTGCTCGAGAGAGAATATCTTGTAGGCATGATCAACCCTCCAGTGAGTCTATTAGTATACTAAATTACTAATCTATATAGGTTGAAATCCATTAAGTGTGGCAAGTGAAGGAAAAACCCTAGTTTTCATTAATCGGTTTTGTAAACAATTTAGGATTAGTTTGTTTTCTGTTAATCAAGATTCATTACAATTATAGGTCTAGATAATATTTAAGACATTAATTCAATAATCAACACACTTCTCCTTGTGGGACAACACTTGACTAGCCATTATACTACATAAAATCGATGCGTATACTTACGCGAACAGGCTTACATTATTCACATCATTTTATATACCTATTTGGCGCCCGTCAACAAACTAAAGAATTCACAAAACAAACCTAAAACTAAAGAAATCTAAGAAATCTAAACCTAAAAATGGAACAAAGCTTGAAGAGGGAAAACCCTAGGAGAGAGTCTCCCTCTCTCAAAGTTCGAACCCTAATCATTTGAACAATTATAGTATTTATAGGTCTTGGAAAATGGGCCAAAGATGGGCTAAAAATGGAAATGTTGCTGCTCTAGCCCACGAACCTTCACCGCTGTGAAGACTTCTTCGCCATGGCAAACACATGTGGCATCTTCATATCAATTTCATTCGGGCTGAAGCAAAGGGGTTTTCATTTTCGGGCAAACCTCTTTCGTGGTGAATGATACCACCGCGGGCGAACCCGAGGTCGGCCTTTAAATCTTATCGCTTCTTCGCCACGTGTGACACATATCCTCTGGCCATGGCAACTCAGGCTACTTATAAATCAGCAACTTCCTCTCTAACTTGATTTCTTCCACTTTGTCGACATTTTTCTCCCAAACCTGCAAAATATAAGCAAATGGGAGATTAGAGTTTTCCTAAGAGATAATGGTGTGAATCTAGCATTTAGTTGCATAAAACACATAAAATCATACTAAAAATGCTAACACGATTCACACTTATCACTAGGCAAGTTGCCTTATTACCTCTCATTGAACATGTTCGCCATTTGGTCCATTTGAGCTTCCAAGTTTCTAAGTTGAGTGGCTTGATTTGTGAGAGATGTTCTTGTCTCATTAACAAATTGAGCTTGAGACTTGCTCTATTCCATGTGGAACTTGGCTAACTCACTCATGGTTTCCTCCAAACTTGCTTTCTTTTCTTGAGGGGGTGGAGGCTTAGCCTACTCCACTAGATGCATTACATTTGGATTTATTCTCTAAGAAAGGTTAGGATGATTCCTCCAACCCGGATTGAAGTTGTTTGAATATGGGTTAAATTGGGGTTGAGGAAATTTACTCTAGTATTAGGCTTGTTCCATACTCATTTTCCATGAAGGATTTCCCATTTGACATTCAATACTAAGATGAGGTCCATTGCGAAAATCACATGAAGAGGGGCATGCTTGGATCACATTAGCCACAGCTTGGGCATTTTGTAGTTGGGTAGATTGGAGTTGCTTCGTAAGCAACGAAACTTGAACAGTCAAATTGTTAAACACATCTAATTCATGAACTTCGAAAGGATTTCTGAGCTACCCTCTTTCACCAGTCATCGCAATCGCTCAACGCCATATTCTCCAACAATTGGTAGGCCTCATTCCCACTCTTACTCATCAAGGCGCCTCCAACTAAAGCGTCTAAGAGCATTCTAGTAGTCCCAGTCAAACCATTGTAGAAATGAGGCACTTGCATCCATTTTTCCAATCCATGGCGGGGCATTTCTAAGGAGATCTTTGTATTTCCAACCGACACCTCATGTAAGGCCTTCAAATTGAGCAAAGTTATGTATTTCAATTCTCATCTTTGCCACTTTTTCCGGAGAGAAGAACTTGGAAAGGAACTTGTGCACCAAATCGTCCCAAGTAGTTATGGAGTCAAAAGGATCTGAATTTAGCCAATGTTTCGCCTTGTCTTTCAATGAAAATGGGAATAGTCTTAGGCGAATCGCGTCATCACTTACTCCATTATACTTCATCAGACACATACTTCTAAGAAATTAGAGATATGTTTGTTGGGATCTTCATTTAGCAACCCCAAAAACTAAATGTTTTGGATTAGCTGTGTGAGTGATAGCTTTGATTTCAAAGTTGTTTTCTTATAGTTAGTCACCTAATCACTAAGTGGGATGCTAATAAGAGTATATAATCTCTCAAGGCTCTCAAATTCTCCATAGGAGGGGCTGATCAAGCACACTTTCCCGCTTGTAGATTGAATGTCTGAATTCTTCTCATTTTTTATAACCTCTACATTCTCCATTAATAATTGTCGTCAAATCTCACTTTGTTCTTCTTACCCTTTCTAATCGTCTCAATGTCCTTTCTAATTTCGGGTCCAAGGATACAAGATTTTTGTCACCAAACTTTCGCACAAATCAAATGGTACAAGAAATTCAGCGATGGAAAGAAGAAAATAGGTATAAAAAACTAAAGCACTAATATAAAACAAAATTATTTGAAGTAAGGGAGAAATCCTTCGTATCAATATTAAATAATAAAATGTCACTCTAGCAACTACGCCTAAAAACTTGTTGGTTTGTTTGCTTTTTTCCAAATATGTAAATTGATACTAAATGAGTGCAAGTGTACTCATCATTCAACAAGTAGTACAATGGAAGATGAGTGTCGAACCCACAAGGAAGTGTTTGTTAACATTAAAATCGAGAAATTTCTTTATCTGGAATTAATGCTTACGAAAATGTGCATCTAATCAAATAAGAACAAATTTAATTTAAAACCTAAACATTGTGAGAAATGAAATGAATATGGAGATGAACTAGGTTTTGGATTCAATTACACAATTCTCAAGCAATTGATATTGATCTTCAATCAATTTATCATATGGAATTCTTGCAAATGGTGAGCCTCACAATTCTAATTACAAATCTCTCTTGATAATTCATAACCTACTTCAGAGATCTAGGTCTATTGCATCTCTACTCAATCCCAAGACCTAAGAAATGCACTAAACCTTAGAAAGCCATAATCACCACATAAAACCCATGAGTATTTCTAGTCTATGGGGAATTATGCTATTTCACCTAGGTCTAACCTATTACTCTCTTTTCAGGTCTTGCAACAAGCCACAAATCATATAGTTAGTGATCAAATACCAATAAGCATGAAGATCAAGATGAAATAATGAGCAAATAGTATTCCATAAAACAATTAAAGAGAAAATCAACAATTAATTATAAGATTCATGTTTAATCTACACTAAAACCCTAGACTACGAATTTAGAACATCATGAGGGTAAATAACATAAAGTAAACTAAAAGAAGGAAAATAGTAAAGGAAACTCCAATAGTCTGATGGTCCTCTATCCTTCTTCTTCCTCTTCATCTTCCTCTTCAAATCTCCAAGAGCTCTAAGAACTTCCTGCTTCCAAACTCTTCCGCATTAGGGCTTCTTCCTATTTATATTTCTGGAGGTATTTTCCTTGAAATGCACAAAGTGGGCTTGATCAATCATTGGGTCGTTGACCATGTCGCAACGCTTCAGTGCCTGGCGTCACAAATACGTGTGGCCAAATTCAACATATAATACAATACACCCCAACCCCTACCTAGGCGGATGAAGGGGGCGTGAGACTATACTGAGACTCTTTACTCGCTTTTTCAGACATTGGTGTTCCCAAGTCTCATAACTGAATCAAACATATACAGATACAAAATAAACTACTAATCGTAAAGGGGTGCTTATGTTGTCAACACATACACCCCGAGTCTCATTTATATATACTTATACAAAAACTATACATTTATATTTACATAATCAAAGAAACTGTATAAGTGATGGACCTCATGTGTCAGCCTAACAATACGCTGGAAAATCATGACGCCCTCCTCTATACCTACACACCTGATAGAAACCCGCTTAAGCTTAACTTAGCGGAAACATATGACTTATAATGTGATACACACAAAGATTAATACTCATTTATAGTAAAGATATAACACTAATGTATTATACGTGAGCAAATATCAGAAATTTTCATGAACTCATATAACAAACTTATACATACTGTGAATTATAAAGAAACTTATACTGTCGTATCTCCGTATGACACATACTTACACTTATAAAGCAGACTTATACTGGTTCGTATCTCAGGAGCTGGGCAGAAGTTTATATCAGACGGAGGTACCTGGGAGGTACTATAGAGCTTATACTTATACAGAGGTACTCGTAGGTACTACAGAGCTTATACTTGTACAGAGGTACCCGTAGGTACATTCAAAGCATAACAATATACAATACCTTACTCTTATTTATCATTCAGGTTCTTTTCATATAACTATTCGAATTACCTGCACTAAAGAATAAGGAATGAGTAGGATAATAACACAATAAGTACCCAGCGTATCGCGACAAGACTAAGGTGCCGTGAACACAAAGGTGAAGGTCAAGACCACAGAGTGTCGCCACACTAATCGGGAGTACCAAAGTACTAATCAGAGTATCGGGCACTATACGTGTCTGCCCAATGCAAATGTGCAGGTGTCGCGGTCATTCAATATCCGGTCTTAGGCAATCCTATAATTATATGTGTTCAGGAACTTATTAACTTATCAAAGGCATTAAGTTTGCCAAAACTTCGCTTCACTGAGGCGGCGAGGTACGATTTAATTTTTCTGTTCCTTTACCTTACAAACATGTATGGACCCTTTCATACACTTGTAGGGTCCTTATTAGTCTAATAGACGAGTCCTCGGAGCAACGGAAAAACAAAACGAAACAAAACACATAAATTTACATGCTATGAACAAAGAGCTATGCCGCGGACGTATCTTTCGCCGCGGCCAGAGTATCAAGTACGCCGCAAAGGTACCCAGGCTTCGGTCTCGAGTCTCACTCTCACCACGCCGCGGGCGTGACCTACGCCCGTCACAGCAGTGGATCCCCATGCCGGCGTAGACTCGAAATTGCCCTGCATTTTACCGATTCGCCCATTTTTCTATAACCAACCAAAAACCCTAAATTAATATAAAAGCATCACTAAAAACAACTCTCAAATGGTTTCTAACCCAACCAAAACCAAACATAGAGATTAATTAGGGTTTTTCCAAACCCAAACTCAAATACTTGTCAGTTAGGTTAACTTCCTAACACCCAAATAGGTATCCATACCTCATAAACCAAAAATACATACCCAAAGGGAGGATTCCATACTCATCTTATACAAACTAGGGTTTTACCGACCCAACTCTCAACAAATCTAGGGTTAGGATGATTCTTAACTAAACCCTAGGAATGGAACTACTAATATCCATACAAACACTTCCATACAAGTTCCATACAAAAACATAGCCATCCATACAACAATTCCATACTCTCCTTCTTCTTCTCTTCTTTTCTCTCTACCTTTCTCTCTTCTTCTCTCCTTCACGTTTTGCTCTCCAAATGCCCAAATGAGAGACCCTAAACCGGTCTTATTTGGTCTAATTTCTCCTTTATTGCACTTTGGTCCTTAAGTTCCTTTCTATTTGCACCCCAACTTCCCATTATTCCACTTTGGCATATAATCTTATTATCTTATGACTTTTATATCATGTTTTAACAAATTCCACTTTACCTCAGATTCAGACAAATTTTTAAGCCAAAATTTCTCACTTAACAAATAATAATTTCAAAATTTCTAAATGCACTTATAATATACCCTTAGTCCTCTATAGATGGAATATCCTTATAATCTCACTTAGATGGAATATCCTGCAATTGGACATTTGACGACTTCCTTACTCCCATAGAATCTTCCTAAGACTCCCTTTGGTATATCCTGATCCTCCACGAAATGGAATGGGTGACACTTGGCCACAAGTTCATCTCTCCTCCTCCGAATCTAAAAAATGAAAATCTTGGACAAGTTCCCCATTTAGTTAGGCGTGTTGCTGCCTGTGTTGGACTTACCATAAGACCTTCTTATTGCCTCTCCTTTCCAGGTTTCACTTAAGGTCATGGATGTCGTTCCTTTCCTTCTCTGGGCAAGCATCCAAGGGCCATAGCTGTCCACTACTTCCGGATTCACCGCAGATTCACTATCCATACCCTAATTATCCGTTCCAACAGGTCCGAACGGAGCCATTATCGGCGCCAGGGTCATTCCCTGTTGAGGTGACCGGAGCACAACTCGAATGTGTCAAGCAACCCTCCTTATGACCATACATGCCACAAGCAAAACAAATCAAGTGAACCCCTTCATACTCCACCCTTCTTAACCTTTTCCCAAGCCTGAATTTAAAGATCAAAGATTTGGATAGTTCAAGTTCTACACAGATTCGTGCGAAGTGTCCCCTAGTCACAAGGCTCGTGGCATTATCTATCTTAACCGGTTTTCCAAACTTTGATCCTAGCTGCATGAGAAAGGAGTAGTCATAATATTCAATTGGTAAGCAGGAAATTCGAATCCATACTAGTAGGCTTTAAAGGTTTGACAGTGTAGTATCAAAATTAGGTCTCCAGGGTTGTACTGTAAGGGAATGATCGAATATTAGCCATGGACCCTTGTGAACTCATAGTCACCCACCGATGAGAACTTCACTAAATAGAAGCCATTATATATCGCAATCAGATCAAAAATAGCTTTTGGCCTCCAAAGTGACTTAATCTTGTTGAGAAACGTGGTGTAGCCAATGGGTCGTCCAATCAGCTTGACTATCGGGGTTGTTTTCCAAGGTTGAAGCAGGCGAGCCTTCTCTTCTTTACCAGCCTTTATATGGGCGCATTTCGAGTCAATCTCCTCCTACATTAGATCCTCCTCGTCATCTGATAACCAGTCATCAAACTCCTCCTCTCTAACCCCAGATGGCATCCCCACCAATTTCTCCTTAAAAAAGAGATGTTGGGAACTCGCAGAATACCTCACTACTCCCGGCGAGTGCAGTTCCGGACTCTTTTAGTGCTACTGTGGAGGAGGTCGTCCTCCTCATCGGAGCTTGCATGGACACCGTTCTCCATTCAAAACCCTAGCCGCAAAACAATGACATTTCTCGGTTGTTACAACTATGCTATACAATTTTTGTAATGAATAAGGCACTATACTTTTTTTGTTACGGTTGTTAATATTTTTTTTTATTTACCTATAAAAAAATCTAGAAAAGCAAGACTATCAGATTTCTCATTTTAAATCCAACATTACAAAATTTTATCAATTTGTAATTTATATCTTTTTTGATATAGGATGGGGCAATGTGCTGCATTGGATGGTGCAATGTGCTCCATGTTCCAAAAGATTGTCTTCTGCCAAACATTTAGCTACACATGAAAAACCATGTAAGGTAAGTATTTATTTAGACATTTACATTATTGTATTTGAGAAGATGACATAAAATAATATTTTATATCTTTTAACTTTAGTAGGATCACCTCATAAAAATACAACTTGCAGAAGCAGAAAGAAAAGCAAAGATTGAAGAAGCACTGAAGAGACATGGTGGTCATAGGGAAGGGGGAACTGCTGGGTGTCCCAATGGGACAAATTTGTATACTTATAAAAAAAATCATCGTATTAAAATTCCAAATTAAAAGCATAGGTATTTATTTGGTTCAAAATACTACATTATACCTCATAGTCAACTTAGTAGTCATATAAATATCACGAAATTTAATAATATCTCCAGATTTGTTAGAAAAATAAAATAAAACCATAAATTTGATTATAGATTTCTTCTATTATGGAATGGATAAAAGAATGAATATAATGCTTTAATCTCCTTGTCAGTTGCTTCATCATCTTTTGGCTTGATCATAGTTGACTGTCAGGAGCTTGTACAGGAAATAGGACATTTTGTCTTCTCTTTAGTTCGGTGATCTGCAAACTCCGTTGCTCATCCTTTAGCTAGAGTCAATGTCAAGTCCTTCTACCTGGACATCTATTGTACCAGAGTTCTTGTTGCCTTCCTTCTACATGCACATCTATTGTACCAGAGTTCTTGTTGCCTTGTTTAAGGGCTGATCTTTATGAATGAAACCCAATGTTTTATCAAAAAAAAAAAAAATACAATAGTGCCTCATAAAGAGGTTTTCTAAAAAGATAGTGGGCGTTTTATAAATAAAAAACGAGGGAAAAGAAGTGTAAACCCCGTTAATTGAAGAAAGAAAAATATTTTGAAGGCAACAATATGTTTTGGAAATCTGATTGAAACAATATATTATAAATATTTTCAAATGGAAAGAAAAAAAATACAAACAAAAACAACCGATAAAAAGAGAAGAAATGAATCAAGAAATCGTGTTGCAAAAATGACATTTATAGATGCACCCTTAGGTAAGTCTTTCAGCAAATTTCAAAATTGGGATTAGGTAGAGGGGCACGCACGTTTCTCAAGCAAGACATGTTTTGGACAATTTTGGTTGGATGGATTTGAAAAGATGGAGGAGAGGGCACATGCACGTTTGGGGTGATCAACCTACTCAAGGAAATAGCACTACCTGAAAATTGGATGCCCATGGCCTATAAAAGAAACGACAATTCTGTCACATCTCTGGTGCCACAAAATCGCCTTCATTTTTACGGCCCAAAAATATCAAACTTCCTGGGAAAAAACTGTTTTGTATCTATTTAGCACCGAATAAGCCATAAATAAATTAGGACACCATGTACTTCCATAATTCCCTAGTTAAAGATAAATATCTCAAATTCTACTTGAATCCTTACCTACTGGCCACACTATCTTCTTTCTCTTCAATATTACCCACATCCCCGCATTTCTATCAACTTGATTTCTTTGGGAGTATTGCATGTATGATGTACTACTTGACATATTCTAAAATGTTCATGAACTCAAATTGGAGAAGCTTGGAAGTACGAATAAACTGTCTAGGAATTGAAATCGGCTTCCAAAGCAATCGAATATCTCATATCAGTGGGATGTTCTTGGTAGCTCTATAGATTTAATGGCAATTCCACTGACATATAAACCAAGCACAAATTTGGAGTAAGGCAGTTTTTTAGAAGATCCATAATGCATGCTTCAGTCAAATTATAAGGATATAAATTTAAAGAACTTGTTTAACTCCATGAATGGATCATCCGACTAGTGTTATCAGACTTTCAATTTCAGTTCGAGCAGTGGACCTATTCACCTGTTTGCTTGTAGATAAATGAATGTTCAAGGGAAATAGACTAGGGGCCCAACAAAGAGGACCAAGCGAACTCAAACCACGTTATTCTGAACGTTACAAAATTAAGGGTGTAGTATTCTGGGAGCTTTCACGTTATTCTGAATATAACAAAACAAAACCAGCAAGTACGTTTTTGTCTTTAAAGCTCTCATGCCACCTACAGAAGGCCACAAAATGACCGCTAATGTCTGCCAAAATGACACCAACAGTAGCCCTTCATAATAAAACTTACTATCTTATTATGGTGTACTAGAACAGCAGTATGCATCTATGTGATCACAGTGGGAGCAGAGCGACCAGAAAATTCCTGCATCTTAGAAAGCTTGAGAGCAACCTCCACCTGTGTGACCAAATGCGTAGGTCAGCCAAAAGAAATGATCAGAAGTAGGGAGATAAACAGCATGATAAAAAGAGAGATGTCTCACAAGAGGAGCAAGGGCTTCTTGAGAATCCCTCCCAGTCTTTGATGAATCCTTCTCATACTGCTCAATATAGACACGGATGGTTGCACCTTCAGAGCCAGTTCCAGAGAGGCGGAAAACCTGGAATTATATCCAGTGAGGGACAAAAAGCAGAACGACTTTAATATCTTTGGGGTCTGGAGTCGGTGATGCATAAAAGAAAAGAGGGAAGCAACTAAAAAAATGACTCCTATGCAAGACAGAAGATTCCTTTCGCTTTCTATATATCTCAAGGAACACTCGTTCCCCATACGCATTAGATAATTCTGAAAGTTCAGCAGCCAATGTGATCCCAAAAGAAATGACAAAGGAAACCTACTTACCAGTCGTGACCCATCTTCAAACATATATCGAATACCCTGATGCTTTGAAATGGAACTGTCAACAGGATCTTTGTATTCAAATTCATCAGCTTTCGCAACATTCGAGACATCTGAGCGTATTCCTTTTATGATCCTGTACAAATAAACAGCATAAATTCTTCAATTGCTTCATGATCAAACAGGTAATACCCATTCTAGATTTTTGGAAAATGTATGTCTGAGTCCTAAATAAGAAAGCAGCAGATCCATTGTTAGGTCAGGTTCACTGCTCAATACCACTCATCAAAATAAATCAAGATGCTCTAAAAAGGCCCCAAATGTGCCTACTTAGATTGCTCCTTTGGGACAAGATTCAAGGATCAGGTGAAAGCAATTTAACCTTCTGCATGAAGGCTGGAAATGTTAGGGAAGTGCTCATATGCTTTAGAGAATAATGAACTACCCAGGAATGTTCTAGTATAAGATGGATCTCCAGGTCTAGGAACTAAACTGGATGCCATATCTGTAGAAGAAAGATCTACCAGGTAAACCTAGGCCATAGAAGCCAGACATGCAAGCAGCAGTAATATACAATTTAGAGGGTTCAATCAGAATGCAGATGATACTAAAATGCAAGTTTACACATCATAAAAATATTACCAAAATCCAGCATAAGCTTGTGAAATCTGTTTTCACTTTTCACACATGAAAATTTAGCAGGGGAAGAAGCAAGTAGTGACTACATAAAAATTGAAATGATTTAAGAAAGAAAACAAAAAGGGAAAAAAAAAAGATGCATATGGTACACATGATTTAGTATCATACCGATAGCTCATTCAGATGATTGTCTAGGAATCATTCCTAGTGATTCTCAAATGGCTCTAAACCAGACAGGCTTTCTATTCTTACATTGCTTAATACCTCTTGGTATAACTACCATGGACAAAGCCTGCTGTCGGATTACATACCAATTTCATGCAGGCATGCAAATCAAAAATCAAAGATCATCTGAAAGCTTCCTGTTGGATTAGATAGCCTCTTACAGAAGCATGCTAGTCAAATATCAAGTTGATGATTGTGAAGCCCAGGGTCACATTGAATATGCCTCATCAAATATCAAGGTGAAAAACTAAAAAATCGGCTCATCTTTTTGGCTGCTGTATTAAAGTTTTATGTTAAATCTTAAAAAAAGGGGTTAATGGATTGAAGTTTTGATGGTATTGAATGAACATGATAAGCAAGAGAAAAATGCAATGCCATGCTTGAAAAAATCATATCGATTCCAGGAGAAAAGAAAAGTAATAAAGAAAGAAAAGAAATTTGTATAATTCAACAAAAAGAGGGGGAAAAGGTTCAAGAAAAATCATACTTGTTAACTTCTGTAAGGGAAGATTGAAGTTTGACCAAATATGCCATTAGTTCTTTTGCAGCACCTGCATCAACATTCTTCAAGAATAATCTGAACCAGTTAAAAGACAATCCAAGATTCTTTTTGCTGGAAAAAAATTAGGTCACATGTCATACCTCATAGTCATATCGAGTATAATAGTGGCGCCCATAGGTAGCCCAATGCTTGCGAACTATTTCTTCAACAGTAACAAGCTTTTTCTCCACCAAGGTTCCTTATTTTTATAAGCAGAATAGAAAGCCAAGCTAAAACAGCAGATCCATCTTTCTACGAATATGGTCTGAACCTGTCCATAGATACAACGAATCATAATATTGCTTTACATATATATGTATATCATAATTAACAGAAATTTCGCCTCAAAATGAAACCTACCAGTTCAAAACTTTCTTCACCACAAATTGAACATAATCAGCATCCATTAAGTTGCAAAAAATTTTCCAGCCAGTCGGGACCTGGCATTGAATAATCCCAGCAACTACCAGTGGTAAATGAAGCACAAAGAATATAATATTATGTGCCACAGGATACCTCAAAATTTCAGATTTAAATGTTTGGCTACAACATCAAGGGCGGCAGATGTGGGCATACTCCTACAAGCAGTAAAGTCAAACGATCAGATAATATAAAAGGGCTAAAAGCTGCAATAAAGAGTACATTAAAAAAATAGCAAGACATTAAAGAAAAACTATTAGAGAAAAAAGGAGGAAAGGAAAAGAAAAAGTTTGGTTCAGAGGATGATCATTCAGAAAAGGACACTAATTCTATAACATGAAAAGTAGGTTCCTATAAATTGATATTTAATAATAGACAATGTTCAATTTCAGATTGGAGGGAGTGGGTACCATATAGGGTTTGTGACCAACATTCTCTAATATATATTCATTGCTCTTGCTTTAAGAATATTTCTTCATATTTTTCTTTTCATAACATGGGTGTCTAGGCCAGCTTGGCGCATACCGACTAATTCCATGGTCTTGAAGTTAACAACTGGGTAAATCCTCTACTAGCCCTAAAGGGACTCAAACCAGTCACCATTGAGGAAGAATTTTTCTTCATATACTCCTATAACAAATATTTCTTTATATTACGAGGTACAAGAAAGCAGATCTACATAGACAAACACATTTTTAGACATTTTTTTAAAGGTAAATAATGTGAGTACAAATACATTATAGTGCCGACAAGAAAGCATCATATAACACAGGACCGCATTTTTTACAGATATATAAATATATATTTTGATAAGTAAATGTGTATATATAAAAAGAAGGTTGTTAAAAAGGTGACCAAAGGGATACAAAAAGCACATTTTTACAGATATTCATCACTCCATAACACAAGGGCCGGTCACTCCCTTGCGAGGAAAGAGGGGGAATTATGGGTTAACCACCTTCCATAAGCAAACAAATTCTATAAAAATTTCTGGATTTCTTTCTTATATGTTCTCTTTTGCCCTCTACTTCTTCACATTTTCAAATAGTGAGATCTTATCCTAGATGAAATACAATGGAAATTTCATGTTGCACCTACATATGTACCATTCATTTCATTTGGCTTTTCAGATTGAAAAAAGATGAGGTCGGTCCTTTTTAGCAAAGACAAAAACCATTTTTATTAAAAGAGTAAACAAGAAAAGGAAGAGAAATCTTTTCCTAATTAAATAATCTGATCAAAACAAAGGAAAAGAAAAACAACCCAAAAGACATCAAAACAATTTGACAAGAGTTTAAGGAGTTCAGAATCTCAAAGGCCTTGGAAAATTGGGGCAAGGACTTCCAAATTTCATGGTTTAAGAAGTTTTAATGCTAGGATAGGAGTGATCACATTTTGCTGCATAAGAAGAACAAATATTGTTGTTGTTTTTGTTGTCTAAACAACATTCCTAGATTGTTTGAAAGTGTCTTTATTATTAAATTTACCATAGTTTTCTTTATGATTTCAATTCATTAGAACTGCCTTGAAGGATTTTTTTCATACACTTAGACCTATGAGTATTTTTAAACAATACACAAGGGAATGGGCAAGGGATAAGGAATGATATTTTATAATTATGTCATTCAAAATAAAATGTGCACAACATCATTTTATCTACTGTTAGTTATTACAAGGAAAAGGATCAGGAAAGATGCTATAGGTCTCATTTCCAATTATTAAATTCCATGTCACTATTTTATATCTGCACCATGTTTTTAGAAATTAGAAGACTACTGCACACAGAACGGATAGTAAATTGATAGTCCAATATGAAGCAAATTAGAAAGTCACATATAAGAAGGAATATGCTAGCACATGAGCAAAAAACACATTGATAAGAAGCTAAGCAAGAAAATGGAGAACCTGGCAACTCCTTTCAGACCAGAAGAGAAATATGGTATGGCTTCAACTGCATTTGCAGCAATGATAGCAACAGAATCTGATGGAGTAACAAAAAACCTGATATTGCAAAGTAAATCAGGCGATTCAAGAGTTACATCAAAGAAAGTATTCTTTCCAGAAATGAGATGCAATGGTACCTTTTGCCAAGGATCATGTTACGATCTGCATCACCATCTGACGCGGCACCAAACTCTGGTGGTTCATCTTTAGCATCTGATTTACCTAATCCCATACGTGCAACCAACTCCTTTGCATAGGTTAGATTAGGATCTGGATGCCCTCCTCCAAAGTCCTCCTGTTTGCACGAAATCAACACCCCCCAACCAAAAAATAAATCATAAAAGATTCCTAGGCTACAAAACCATTCAGTTTGATAATTTCACAACAGACAAGTAGTCCATTAAGTAAGTCAGACCTTGGGAACGCAGTTCAGCAATGAGCTTTCTTTCGCACCAAGCTCTTCAACAAATATGCTCTTTGCATAAGCTCCACCAACTCCATGAAGTGCATCATAACTTCAAAATAACATTGAAAAAAGGTTAAGATATCCACCAGATTCACAAGAAATATACCAGATATATATATATATATATATATATATTTTTTTTTGTGTGTGTGTGTGTGTGTGTGTGTGTGTGTGTGTTCAGCAACAAAGAACCAATTAAGAGGCCTGTTGTATACCAGAATGAGAATTTTGGTGATGACAGCAGCTTTTGGATAGATTGGAAATCAAAAACCGACCTGGAAAATAGAGAAAAAAACAATCCAGACATTGTATTGTTAAAAGAAGATGCACACACCAAAGATTAGTGCAAGTATTAATTAACAATTTCAGAAATTTGATCTTCAAAACAAAGATAGGAATATTTAAGAGAAAATTCTTATAAAGCTTCCAAAAATCAATAAACAGATCAAGCAAGAATATTCTGTAGCATACGCAGCTTGCTTCCTGCTTAAACAACTTGAGATGTGTGTCCCCACAACGATCAAATTCCATAAGTACTGGGTCCAAACCATAGCATATTTTGTGATGAATATGAGAAGTATTGACTAGAATAAATAAATAAATCATATTAAAACAGAAGGAAGAAATCATACCGCCATAGAAAAATCATAATGACAGCTCAGAGCATTATGATCAAGAAATAAATTCTCTATTAACGACCACCACAACAAAGCATATGAACTCCAAGAAACCATTAAAATATCATTTTGAGAACCACTTATCAAGTAATTTCCATCTTAAAAACTATTGCTTCCACTTCTTAGAGGTCCTCTATCAGAAGAGTTTACCCTCCAGTTCTTAAAAGGGATCTGGTTATAAAGCATTGGTCATTGAACATCAAATTCAATAATCAAACAACTCCACAACTGAGTGAGAATGAGGCAGTGAATAAGGAAGATCAATTCTTGATGGCTCTCCATTTCACATAATACAAAATTTTAATGGTGCATCTCCAGAAATAAGAGCAGCCCAATAATTATCCCTGATCATTGCATCCAGGTCCTAGTAAAAGGAGGAGAGCCAATTTGAACAAGAATCAAGAGCTCTGAACACTGATAAAAAGCAGGACACCTCTTCAAACAATAGTTCTTTGCAGAAGAAATTAACTACAGTAATCCCCATCAATTGCAGAACCAAAGATGAACATAAAAAATTGTTCCTATACCTCATTCTGAAGTATGCTTTTCCAGCATCCTCACTTGATAAGTGGCACGTGCTTCTTAAGCACAGAAACAAGAGCATAATGCTCTTGTTAATCATTCTAACCATCCCAAACAAAAATTGAGGGTACAGAAACACAAACAAAGAGATGATGAAATAGATCACCATCATTTATATATATATATATATATATATATATATATATATATATATATATATATATATATACTATATACATTCTTTCATGTAGAAACAGAGGACGACAACATGATGATCCAGCAAAGAAAGCTTACTTCATCAATTTCACATAATCAGATGCTGAATCAAAAACCTCGACATCAAATTGTCCCTCAGGCCCTGTAAAATTTGTAATGCCTATGGCAGAGATATCCACCTGGAGTGCATATAAGAAAATTTTAGTAAAGATGAAACCACACTTGCAGCAACCAAGAAAAAATGGATATGCAGCTAAAGATGCGAATGAGTACATCAGGAAGATCTTCTGCAGTGCCTCTCCTTTATGGATTTTGTGTTCTCATAGATTTTATCAGTAATTGCCTCTGGAGCAGGCCCACCATTTTCCATGTTGTACTTAATTCCAAAATCCTGCAAGGGAAGAATATGAAAGACAGAGAGAGAATCATGCACTACCATAAATCCTAATGTCGAATAAAATGATTACTATCTTCTTTCAACCATTCAAAATGAGTATTAAATAAGATTTTTTTCTAATGTATATTGACTTAATATAGCCTTCCCCTTTGGTTCTTTTAGTTCATCTGTTCAAGTATGTTAGGAGGTTCATATGATTTTGCAACTACTTGATTTTTTAGAATGGTTTCAGATTCTTAGATTTCTAAATTTTAAATGGTCACACAAGCCAACAGGTAAAGATAAATGGAAATGAACCACAAAGCTAGCATAAGAAATGGAACATTATATTGGATAGACTGAGCCAAACCAGGTGAAAAGTTATAACTAATTATCCGTCTATTTTGGCATCCTATAGAACCATTCTTTAATTCATGACTACCAAACTGAACCATTTCTAAAATAGGAAAACTTAACAATTTTACATAATTTGTGTATACCTCAGGACCACCTGGATTGTGACACTGTCAGTATAAATGCTCTGATGCCTTCTTTCCCTAGTTTAAGTGAAGTACAAATACAAATTCATTATTTTTGGTGTTTTGAGGCTCTTCACCGAGGTAAACAATGCTTAAAAAGAAAGAAAGAAGGGGGGAGGGGGAAGAAGGACATACGGTAAGATGTAGATAGTTGAGGTCAAATTACTTACATCTTTCCCTACTCTTTCACGGATGACAGCTGATACAGCAGGAGTTGAAAGCATCCCATTTTGACCAACCCAGACACATCTCACTCCATTTGCAGCTGCCATCTTAATTATAATCTAGCATTTTACAAAATACAAAAATTAAAATTAAAATTAATAAAAAATCATTACAGCGCAGCCATGAAGATTAATGCGGATGATGCAAAGATGTCATACCACAATACCACACATAATAGAAAGCAATGACCTTTTCACTGAAGAGAAAAGAATATAGAAAAAGAAGAAGGCAATAACCATGTTTTTTGCAGTTGTAAGATTGACCAGGTTAGGCTGGGAGGCCAAGTCAAGTCACTTCAAAGTCCAATTCTAAGAGCAGAACATTCAACCAACAAAGCATACCACAAGCAAAAACTATGTCATGTCAAAGTTTCCAGCTTCCAAACTTTCAGATACAGTAAGTGTTATGATAATCGGAGCAACCTAACAAACCCTAAGTTCCAGCATTAGATAAGCAGCCCTTTTTCCTTTTTCTTTGATAATCAAACAAGATTATTCATGCATATGCCTCTCCAAAAAACAAAACAGGATTATTGAAAAATACATGAGTTTTTAGATACATACATACATAGATGCACACATAAATACATATAAATATAAACAGCATATGCATTCATGTTGATGGGCTTGCTAGGTCACTCAATGCATCCATCTTATGCAACCCAACTTTTAGGCAGACTTTATTTCCCTACGTCAAGCACTAATCAGAAAATACCAAACAAGTCAAATTTAAAAGCTCAGTTAGTGTAATAGGATCAGAGGCCAACTCACACTGAACTAAAACAATTACCAGAATACTTTAGCACAAAGACAATGGAGCACAAATTTAAAGCCAGAAATATAGAATATCAAAAAACACACCCCACAACCCTATCACCCACCACCCTCTTCCCCTCTTACAATAAAGCATCTATAAGAAGGCTGGGAGTTATGGAAAAGACATGAGAACTACATTTCTTATTCAGGTCTTGGGGAAGTAAAAGGCTAGTGTTTCTAACTAGAAATTTTTGCTAACATTTAAAGTTCAATCTGCAAAATACAACTAATAGCACAAAATGCATATCATAGCCTCAAACAATGTAATAAAAATCAAAGAAATAAAATTACTAGTCCAAAACCACAAGAACAAGAAGATAAAAAATATGCAAGAAAATGGACAAGAATGTACCTGAATGGCATCCTTTGAGAAATACAACTAATAGCACAAAATGCATATCATAGCCTCAAACAATGTACTAAAAATCAAAGAAATAAAATTACTAGTCCAAAACCACAAGAACAAGAAGATAAAAAATATGCAAGAAAATGGACAAGAATGTACCTGAATGGCATCCTTTGAGAAATAGCGCCCATCACCAGAAACAACAAGTGTCATGCCTGCATGCACAAACATAAACCAGGAAAAAGTAAATCCAAACCATTTAACAGATAATAAATCATATCAAAACAAAAATCCTGCAAGATATGAAACAGGGGGGGTGGTTTGGAATATTCGTGAAAAATGGAAAATAACTTTCAGACAAACATAAATTCCAATTGCTTTCCTTCAGTTTCACCTCGCGGTGAGAGTTTCAAATGATCTTATTGAAATTATAGAGTGGGAATCATCTCATTCTATAGATTAAAATACCTCTGATAACAATACCAATCTTATTCACTGTATGAGAAAGGCACATAAATAATAGAACTCCTACCTCTTATTCTCTCTGGTGAAAGGGCATTAAATGAAGACTGAACAAAATTGTGCAAATAATTTTGTTGTGAATCTTTCACCCCTGAAAATTCAGCCACCATAATATTACTATTATTATTTTGATAAGAAATAGGAAAAATAAAGTAATAAAAAGGCGTATACAAGAAGGTCCCCCAAGTAGCATACAAAGGAAACCAAAAGGCCCCACCAAAATGAGGGAAAATACAAAACACCAATCTCTCCCTCAATTAGACCATAACGAATCGACAAAGTTGAGAGAGACAAAGTGTCTACGGACAATATATACCATACCCAAAAAGGCAGGTAGATTTATCATTCCACGGAATCTTCCAGAGAATCACTACGATTCCATATTGTCGAAACTGCTTGATTTCCATCCATCCACAAAGAATAGAAGATACACGTTGGGGCGACTTTCTAAACCTTCTTTCTCTTTCTTTCCACAAAGAAGGAATCCCAACTTAGCATTAACTAACACAGGAAGAACCCAAATGACACCAAATATAGCAAAAAATAAGTGTCATATTTCCTTAGATTTAGGGAAGTATGAAGGATATGATCGATAGACTCACTTCTACAAAGTTACATCTATCGTGAAAGACCTACCAACACTTGTCTCCTTTGAAGTGTTGTACTATCCAAACCTTCCCCGACAAATTACCCAAGCAAACAACACACTTTAGATTTGGAACCAAGGAAATCAGTAATGTCGTCCAAGAAAAGTAAATGAGCACCCAAACTCTAAAAAAAAGTACAACGATTAACTGAGAATGCCCCATTCTTTGAGCTCACTTGGATCAACCTATTCTCATCTCCTCTTTTCACAACATATAATAGATAGGCAAACTAGATAAAATGCTACAAATTAAAGTAAGTCTCCCTCTTTTCAAATTGTTCTTTTCACATTGAGAACTTATCTACACCTTTCCTTCATCTAATACAAAATCAAATCCTCCCTTAAAGGAGCATTCAAAGGAAGGAGACTACCCATATGACAACCCAACTCAATAGCCAAAACCTAAAACATTAGCAATCTAACATGTAGGAAATAATTCAATTTTTCAAACATTGATTATATAGCTTACATAAGAATAAGTAGATTATTTGAGAGTGAAAACCTCAAAAAAGACAAGGGTATCATCAGAATAGCAAATGCCAAACCTCCACTCCCTTTCCCTTCCTCCTTAACTTGGAAACCCTCGGCTCTACCAAGCATGAGTTTCATTTCCATCACAAAAAAATGGACAGGAAAGTTTTCTTGCCTTATCCTCTAGAATTTTGGAAAAAACTACACGGGTACCATTTACAAGGACAAGGAATTTTTCACTGTAAAAATGCACTATTTGATCCTTTTAATCCACTTCTAATCAAATTCCATCTTCTTCATAATATCTAGCGAGAACCCCGAATTAACATGATCATAACTCCTCTATTCGTGCTCACCCACAAACAGTTAATCGCCTCATTAGCTGCAAAAAAGCTCATAAGAATTCATCTTCCTTTCACAAAAGCATTTTAAAATTTGGAAACTACTCTTTCCGCCACCATTTTAAGACTAGCCAAAACCTTAGCCACTAACTTGTACAACCAGCCAACAAAGCTAATAGGTCTGAAATATTTCAAGTCTTCATTTCTGATAAAGAAAAAAGAAAGAAATATTTCAAGTATTCAACACCACCATTCTCAGGAACTAACACCAGAAAAGTGACATTCAGAATTTTTACTGACCTTTCTTAATAAAGAAATTCCTTAAAGAAGCCCAACACTTTCTCTTTCACAAGATCTGAACAGAATAATCTAAAGGCTAAAGAGAACCCATCAAGGCTAGGAACTTTGTCATCATTCAATTCTTACAAGCAAAGAACACCTTCTCCTCCAATAAAGGCACACTCATCAACCTCCCAACCCTCTAAGGTTCTGAGCAGCATCCCATGAATGCTAGGTCTCTAATCTCCCAAATCAGACAACAAACAGTGATAAGCTTAAGCAATTCCTTCCTTAATGACATTCTCCTCATATAGCCAAGCTCCATTACTTTGATCTTGTTTAAAGATTTTTTTTCTATTGTTTGTGTTTGTGCTTCTATCACCATCCTTCAAATAAAATCTCTCTTGAATTTTTCCTCCAAGAAACTTCTTCCAAAGATGCCCACTTACAATAACCTTCTCAAGGAAGGAAGTTCCCTTTCCTTAGCATTCTAAAAATCCATATATTAAAATATCTACTTTTCTTATAGATTTTCTGTTGAAAGCCTTTTATTTCAAACCTTCAAATTAAATTTCAGCGCTTTTAACTTCAATGCCAAAACAAAACCGCACAACCAGTGAACTGACATCCCATCCATCAACTCTTGATGAAATCTTCACAACCATATGTCTTCAACCACATGTTTAGAAATGTGGAAGGGATATATATTTTCATATCTTTTCCCATCTAGCAGGATAGAAGAATCATTTGGACACTGTCCTACGAGCCTAAAAGCATTCTCACAATGATAATTTTTTCAGATTTCTATCATTCTTTATCTCTAATAATTTATTAGCATTAAGTATAATAGCAAGAAAAAAAACTATATTGAATTGATATAATAACATCAGAGACAATAATGTATTAGTAAAGATCTCATACAAGGGCGATGAGAAGATCCATCAACCAGCAAAACGACCCAGTAACTATTGTTCTACTACTGGACCACTGGTTCTAGGAGTGTAGAAAGATCAGATTATCCTTGCTCATTGGGTAGACAATCTATATAAATTGGCATAGAATCAGAACTAACCTCAGATACCAAACTGGAATGGCATGTTGAATCAACAAAGCCACACAGTTACTACATTTCAAATCTAAAAAAAAAAAAAAATCAACAAAGGCAAAACTAATAAAAAAAAAATCCACAAAATTTTGATTATTATGTGCTTTGATCATTCTATAAACCAGGGCCAATGATCAAAGTTCAAGGCTTCTGACCAAGGAAGCGGTTTGACATATAAAATTGATCCATCATTGTCTAATGAGAGTTTACTCTAAAAGAAACAGATATATTTTAAAGATCCGGATCTCAGACTAAACAAGCAAATGATATAGTTTCAGAATCACAGCAGAAGACTGGATTCACACTGAACCGAAGCTGAAATTAAGTTTTCCACATATAGATAAATTCGAATAATCATTGAAGAAAACAATGTTTGGCCAATAGAAACTCAACAAAAGCTCGTCAACACGATCCATATCCTATTATAGTAATCTTATTTGACATGAGGAAGATCCAATGATTTAACAATTTGCCTCTAAAGAATTACAACTAATATATGAATTGCGAGACTGAAAATTGCACAAATCAGATCGAGAATAAAGCAGGTGCAGTAACTGATCGGATCTATCAAGCATAGGTGGGAAACAAAACAAGAACCGTTTTCACAGCACACGAAACAAATAACAAATGGATCCGTTAATTGCCACTGGTTTTACGAATACAGATCTACTAATTTAGAAGATGAAGGGTTAAAACACAGAGAAACCATAATTCTATTTCAGACAAATCAAGAGAAGGATCCAAAACCTTCTTCCTGAGGCCAGACGTCCCCGGTTTCTGGCCATCAATCGGCGAAGTTGTGACTCGAGAAACCTTGAACATCACCATTGCTTCCCCTGTAACAAAACCTCCAACTGAGAGAACAGAAAAGGGCGAAGAGGAATTTCAAAAGTGGGGAAGATAAGAGGAGAAATCCTACTTATAATTATGGGAATGACAAAAGATGCTTACAAGTGTAGAGAGATCAGAGAGCTTTAGTGAGTGAGTGTTTTTTTTTTTTTTTTTTTTTTAATATCTAGTGAGTGAGTGTTAGAAACGTAAGAATGACTCTACTATATTATGCATATTCACAAAAAGAGAAAAAAAAGGAGGTTGGGGCTGGGGGCTGGGGGCTGGGGGCTGGGAGCTGGGGGCGGGGGCTTGTGTTTGGACCGCATGTATGTGATGAGGATCTCCGAGCCTCACGCTGCACACATTCGCTCCCTTTGGAGAACTAACTTCCATCGCCGCGCTTCTCTTGATGGTTCGCCGATCCATGTTTGTCTTTCTAATTTTTTGTTTCTATTGATAATTCTTCAAATCATTATTAGCAATCAATTTTTTATAAGCCATTTCATTTTGAGCAGCATATGCGATTTTGTTGCTTATTGTTGTACCATTATATATTTATTATAATGCGATGCGTGATTTGTACATTCGGATGCCCTTCATCTAAATTTTGGACACATTTTTATTTAGTAAATATAATCGGTGGTGCGAGCGTGGCCCAATCCACTACAGGTACAGATTCGATCCCATTTAGAAGCAACCCTTGTTTTAATTCCCCCTTTTTTTTCCCTTGGAAAAAACGTTGATTTAGAGAGGAGAATGAGTAGTCTACTTTTGGTATGGTAGGAATTCTTAGGCGTTCTAATAGTTTATTCAAAAGCTCAGCTCCAGAATAGAATAATGGATATGCTGTTCCAGGAGAGAAAGAATATGCCCCACGACGCTTTGGATGGCCGGAAAGTGGCTTGCTTTTTGCAATCTTACCAGCTTTGATACTGGGCTCCATGGCATCCTCGGATTGGGTCGTTCACGCAACTGCTATTCCTGGTTATTATTCTCGGTAACGCTTTAACTTGTGTGTCATGAGTTCTCAAATTTTCAGTGTCTCTATTCATCGAATGCAAAATGGTTTGTGAAACTATTCAGAGCTTGAATTGTAACTATCCAACTCTTCACCCAATATTGTTTTATTCAAGACTACAGTGATACATACATGACCTATTTTGATGGCTTAAGCCCCAAGAAAAGTTGTCTTCGAGAATCTTTGAGAGCTCCACATTTCATTTGGCTGCCTTCACACCTCTCTCCCATCACAATCCACCCCTCGTGGCATGGCATACTTGCTTATTATTACTTCTGATCAAAGATCATACCACGATATCATTTATAAACGAATTTTTTGTTATATTTTGTCTTTATTTTGGGTAAATTTCAGCGGTTAAAATGAGATTTGCTTCCATCCCCAGCCTATAAAAGGATGATATGTTTGCACATTTGCATCTTCCCCCATTACTTTAGTGTTTAAGGTATTGTCCAATTGCTTGAGTATTTACTTTTTAGCCAATTTCCAAAATCGATCCGCGCCCTAAGCTTCATAATTTCGACAATAGAATCGTTCACCTGGCCGTATGACGTATGCATTTATACCGAACCCGTTAATTATCGTTTCCCTTTCTTCTTTCGCTTGGGCTATTCTATTTGTCATGCTATTTAACGCAAGCCAGACAACAATTGGTATTAGAGTTTTAGGTTCTTTTGAAGTTATAAGTATGCTCTATGGTAGCGACGTAACCTAATCTTCACATCATAAATTTGTCCTTAAACTATTGATAGTTGAAATATGTTCAAGTTAGAAGGCAAGATGTTCATTATGTTGTAAATCGATCTTCCACGCTGTAAATTTGTCCCTGAAATGCTGACATTGAAATTGCTGGAGGTGTTTCTCCATTGTCTAGAATATCTCAAAGTTCTGTTTAAGGAGATTAGATTGATACTTATTCGAACTAATTCGCCTTCCTAGGAACTTTTGTTCCGTCTATGAGACCTGGTTTAAGTGGAATCGTGGTGGTCAATTGAATCTTTCCTAGAACTATCCTAGTATTCAAATAAAGCAAATATATATGTCAAACTGCTGAAAAGGCTAACACAAATGCAAAAGTAGATGTTGAAAATTTGATGGTCAATTATTTACTATGGTAAAGTGATATGAAAGATGCTTAAATATGCGATTTGACAGGGTGGTCGAAGAAACAAGACCAAATGGATACTGAGAGCAGATCGTGAAAGGCCCAGCATAAAACTTCTGCGGGTTAATTGCTCTTGCCTAGATAAAGCACCAAAGGTGTAACGCTTTGCTGGGCAGAGATGATCTGCTGTAGCTTCAGGAAGGCACTGGAAAATAAATATATGAAGAAAATCAATGAGAATCGGTTGTACCGTTGAAGAGATTATTTCGTCTCTAGTTAAAATCAAGTATGAGCATTAGTTCTATATTGATGATTAGCTTACTCCCGAGCCCTGGCCGAACTGAAGTACAGCTTTAACCAAACCCGTGACGCCGTTTATTTCTTTTATTTTCCCAGAGTATAATTTTTGCTTTTTTTCAAAAAATGTCGCGAACCTCGAATTCCCACCTCAATCTAATGATGATTGAACTGGTCGCTTACTCGACTTTTTTCATTTATCTTATCAAAACATTTTATTATGTCATTTCAGAGAAGCTGTTTTCGCTGGGGTGCCTCATAATCATTTACAATTTCAATACAATTCGTAGCCCCCATAAAACATTTAACAAAATACATTTACAAAGTTAAGGTGATCTATGTTTTTCGTAATGATATACAAAATCAAGGTTCAAAGTTTAACCCTTTTGTCCACAAAATACCACTTGTTCAAAAGGAATGATATGCAAATGACGAGGTATATACTTAAACGTCAGATTTCTTATGACTCAAGGCTCACGATCTTGTCTTCCTTCCCGTCTACTCGAAACCCAAGATAGATAAAACTATACGCCAAGCATTTTGCTGCTTAGTGGTTCTATAATTACTATTCAATTTAACTCGTATACGTGATTTAACATTAAACTACGCCATTATATCAACATATACTCATGCTATCTTACTTTTTATAATTCATTTCCAAATCATTTACTATATCACAACATGCATCTTCAATGCAACAATTCAATTCACAATCCACTTACGATTTGCATATACATAAGAATCCGATTTACACTCGCTAATGCTAGTCTCGCCACACCACTCATTCAATTTACACTTCGAAGGATTCCGCTTGATGAATCCCGCCTTATTATCATTTAAATGTTTATCACCGGTCTCCCCATCACACACGGATGCCGCTTTGGTACGCTCCGACATGTGGTATCACTATTTGGTCTCCACCACACGACGCCGCCGCCGCACTCGGTTACGCAGATCAATTAAATGCCATATCGCCATCACGACGGATGCCGACGCATCCCGCCAAGAGGGAACATTTCTTCAATGCCATTAGCCATCACGACGATGTCATCGCGATTCGCTGAACGCGACACTGACAATTTCACTTCGCGATGCATGCCGACGGCGCATCCCGTCAAAGCGGCCATCTGATATCAATCAATTCAGATGGCGACGGATTCCGCTTAATTAACCCCGCCTTTATCATCATTCACATTCATTCGGGTTTTCAACATTACATTTCATTCCATATTCACCAGATATCTTTCAAAGATATACTCAATCTAATGACTTATTTCATATACTCATTTACGCACTCTCGCTTCATATACTATTCATGTACTCATTTCATATTACTGCAGAAACTACCGTAATACTAAATAAGCATCAGAAATGTAGAACAAACCGAAGTCGCCGACCTGGGCCTTCGATCCCAGCCCTAGGTTGGGGACGATCATCACCCGTCTCCTAGTCAATAACATTCACACCACTCTTATATAAACAATTGTTAAATTACCAAGAACGGTAGTTTATTTCCTTTAATCTGGGCCTGCAAAGTTAAGACACTAAGTCCGCTCGAAGACGAACTCGGGCCGAGGCGGCAAAGCTTCGGGCCGAGGCAACGAGGTACCCGTGACGCTTTTCATCAGCTCTAACCTTATTTGAACCTCATTAATCATTTCTTGGGTCCCTAAACATTTGTATACGACGGACTTAATCTGGCAAACATGCAAAAAACAAATAAGATCCAGCGGGTACGGTGACCGCTTATGACTCGATACTGCATCGCTACTCCATCGCAGTCAAGATCAGACGGCCATAGCCTTCATCGATCGCCATCGCACCCGGCAATTTCTGCATCTCACTCAACCGGGTACCTGCATTCCCCTACTTTGCTTTTGCCCAAAAAAAAATGCGGATTTACTTTTTCACTCATTTTTCTCCCTTTCTTCAAAACGTGATTTGCCTGGGTTTTTCCTACACAAGCTCGGGGTCTTTAAACCCTTGTGCTTAAGGCCATGTTTGGCATTTATACCCATTTTCATTTCTCATTTTTGTCTTTAAGTCACTTAATTCACAAGGCCTTGTTTGGCTACCATAACTAATTTTCCATTCATTCTAACTCTTTTATTTCACTTTCCTTATCATTTATCATTACTTCACATTAGCATTTGGAGCTATCATTCACTTCTTAGTCCTCATTTTTTACAAATTTTCACATTTACCTTTCTTTCACTTGGCTTATTTCCTGTTCAATCACTTTCAATTTAGCATATAATATTCAATCATACGTCATTATTTGACTAGATTTACAATTATCAATTTATCAAATTTCCTGAAAAAACTCAAGTTTTAATTAATTTTCAATTAATATATAATAAAATTATTATAAAATTCCAAGTATTTTGACATGCATGAAAGTTTAATAAATTAATTGCTGATTTTATTAAACTTATGAGACTTCAAAGATGAATGGGCAATATGTTATTGATTGGTTCTCTTGTGATGAGTCGATCATCTTTTGTATTACCCTTATCGGGGAAGCTGAAAACTGCTTCTTCGGGTTAGTTTGTTCTGCACTATGAACAGAAATTTAAGCATCAAAGAGAACATCGAGATGAGTCAATAGAAGCATTGACTGTGAGAGAACGTAGTCAAACTAAGAAATGGGAAAGGTGACATCAAAGATTAGACTGGGAAAAGATTAGTGTGCCTTTTGTCATGATGAGGGGCATTGGAAAAAAGACTGTTTGAAAAAGAAAGATAAGGTGCTTCATGTCCTGCGGTGTTATTGAGCATGGAGCTGATTCTAGTGGTTTTGAGTTCTGTTTAGTTAGTTATCAAACTATTGTTGGTTTTGATGAATGGATTTTTGGATACAAGCGTACTTTAATGTCCACATAAGGGAGGGTTCTTCAAGTTCAAGAAGATGGCGGAGTTGTTTATACGGCAGGGTGATGTTAACTATATCACTGAGATGAGTTCAATCCAATTATAAATCAGCGATGACTCACTAGAGTTTGATAGATGTTTGCACAAATTAAAGCTGAAAAAGAATCTTCATCCTCAGTCGAATCTAAAGGCATTGTTGTGATTATTCAAGATGGAGTTCTAAATGTCATTTCCGCATAATCAAGGTAGAAATGCACATGTAAGAAGAAAATAATTTGTATTATTATAATGGCAGTACGAGTGAGTAGGCTACACCGTAAGAATGGAAGATCTGTAGATTGGCTAGTCGTGGGCATGTGACGTTTGGGGCTCAGAATCGAGTAATGAGCAGTATATACATGATCCTAGTAAAGGACATTTCATGGTGCATGAAATTGATTTTACAAGATTTCATCGAAAAACCGTAGAGATGTTAGCTTAATTTTAAGCCAGATGATACGTGATCAATATGCTATTGTCTTTGTTGATCACCATGCTACACTGATAAACGACGGTCACACCGCTATGTGTTTACTCTTGGCACCAATTGCTGGAAGTCTACTTTACAAATTACAGTTGGATTGTCTACTACAAGTAGAGTATATGACATTGACCGAGGCGGTGAAGGAGGCCATTTGGTTAAGAGGACTATTGGATGAATTGGGGGTTGGTCGATAGCAAATCTTTATTTATTTTGACAATCAGAGTGTTATTTGTTTAGCCAAGAATCCAAAGAAAGCTCTCAAATTCATATAAACATTTGATGTTCGCTATCGGGCTTATGCAGGATTATTAGCGGCGCTTAATCTACTTCAAAAGATTGAGACTGCTGAGAATCTCGTAGATTATAGGGTTTTGAGGTGGCAATAGTTACCAAAACAACGGAAAAAAAAAATTTTTCTCCAAAAACCCACCCAAAGACCCCTTGAGGCATCAAATCCGGTTCAAGAACAAGACAGGGTGCGAGATTTATACCTCACGTCGGTGTAAATCGATCTCGAAGGGTGATGCAGTCACAACTGAAGCAAACCACGTCCTTGGTTTGCCTCTAATAGTATCCACACGAAGAGTGGGGTTTACAATCCAAGGTAAATAATCTCGAGAGCCCCGTAAGGGGTTTAAGTCTGGGAGATGGAAGAGGGAAGCAGAGAACCTGAGGATTTGATGCTCAAATCACACCAAGAGTGAGTTGTTCTTTAAGAACTCTCTCTTGTTCTCTCAAGAACACTCTTCTTGAGAAAAGTGGGCAAATGAAGGCTTAGGTTTAGGGTTTTCCATAAAGGTCCTTTATAGAAAACCTCTGCCCTTACAATGCTCCAGTACTCTCCTTTTAAGAGATGATAGGCTACATCCCTTGTGTGTATGGTGGCATGTTCCCACGGTTCCCTTGTCATGTCTGTCAAGCTCCACACTTCTAAGAGGCTTTAAATTCACCGAGATTATCACAACTCCCTGCATCAAATCTAATTGATCGGATCTGACCTGATTTTGACCACTAAATCCATTTATCTCAGAAACACATTTCATATACTTATTCACGGGATATTTAATATCCATTTAAATCTATATTATATAAAATATGATTCACATTACTTACGCACTATATATATATATATATATATATATATATATATATATATATATATATATATATATATATATATATATATATATATATATATATAAATATATACATCAATCATAAGGTAGAGTTTCATCATTATGTTCAATTCCCAATATCATACAAGACAAACATTTCTTGCCATTTTTAATCATTTACAAACATTTAGTTCATGTTCAAATGTGTGTCAAATATACTCTTCCTGAAGATTACATACTTTGTTTGCAACAAAACAATTACATGATTTTTTCTTTGAAATTAAAGGTATGTAATGCAAACTATGATTACTTCTATACTCCGCATCGCATTCGACATGACCTCGCCTCGCGGTCCTTCTTGATCTTGCCCCTATTCACTCGATACCTGTGCGTGATAACAACGCGCTTAAGCATTTTACTGTTGGTTCTATGCATTTCTAATATCATTTAATCAAACATAAAATATAATTTTCGAAAAACAACATTTTGGCACATTTTCAATGGTTAATGCAATAAACAATATATATGTTAAATTTTTCATTCAAAACTCAAATTATGTATTTCACACATTTATTTATAAGTTTGCCCTCAAACGAATTTAACCATGACTTTCGGTGCATAGGATAACGGAATCACCGATACGGTCCCGCTGGGCTGCAAGCCGGTAAAAAAAAACATTTAATAACACAGTATGATCCTACTGGGCGTTTAACTGGTTATTTACAAATTCATTTTACACTACCGATACTATCCCGTTAGGATACGAATTTAGTTCAATTATAAATCATTTCATTCAGACGCTAGTATTAACCCTTATTGATATACCAATCTATCTTTAACTCGAATATACGATAACATTCTCTTAAGGGCATTAATACTAAGCAGAAAATACAATATACATAGATACCCCAATAAAACATTTTTGACGCTCATAGCGCTTTCATGACAATCCATTTGCAATCAATTTCCCAATCACTTAAGATAAATTTGTTTATGGTTAAAAACAAAGCACACATGCAATTTTCCCATGTAAATCATTTCGGTTTTTGACAAATCCAATACAAAGCTGCAATAAGAAAAGAAATGAGAAGGACATACCAAAATGGTTGTCGCTTCTTGACTCCTATCCTTGGAATCCTGATCTTACCTCAGTTTCCTAAATATCAACCCCTAAATTCATCACAAATAGAGAAAAACATCGGGCCAAGGCTGCTAGTGGTTTTTGGTTAGGGTTGATTTTTACCCAATACATCTTCACTTGTAAAATTTTCTAGGAACAAATAAGCTATATTTTACCCAACTTCCTTTAAGTCCATTGTTCCTCTATAAATCTATTTTATTCATAAATTGGAATCATCCAATTCAGAGCACCGAGACTCAAGCTATGTTCTAAACAACCGGGACTACTCTATTTTCAAAACATAACCAGAATTTTCAGAACAGAGTCTAATTAGGACGACCAAGGGCCAATGGGGTCCAAATTTGAATACACTTATTTCAAGGATATTTGTTCTCCTAGAAGTCTAGTTTACCCAAAATTTTGAATCACTCAATTTAGATAAGGGAAACTCAACTTATGGCCTAAATACCAAAACTATACCAAAACACCAAAACATAACCAGAATTTGCCCGAAAAAAGAGTTTCACTTTGACGTATTTCTGGGTCCAATGGGGTCCAAATTTGAATACACTTATTTCAATAAAATTTGTTATGCTAGAAGTTTAGTTTACCCAGAAATTTGAATCACTCAATTTGGATGAGTAATGGTCAAGTTATGGCCAAAACAAAAACATGGCTTTCAAAATTTGACAAAGATCTCCCTAAACCCCAACATTTCCTTTTATACAAAAAATTAAAACTAATCCTAATCAAAGCCAAAAGGCTTTGAACTCTAACTAAACATATATATACAAAAATAATAGGATTTTACTCAAACCCAAACACAATCAAAGAGTGGAGTTATGGCGGTTCCTAACCTCGATCTTCTTGATCTTCACTAAAGATTCTCTTCCTTCTTCTTTCCTTTTCTCTGACTAGGAACTTTAATAAATGAGAAATCAAACCAAATTTGGCTTCTTTATCCCCACAAGCACCTTAGCCTAAGTTTCCTAAAACTAAAACGCGTTCTTTCCCCTTTACAAGACAACAAGATTTGATCTTGGTCTCATGTACAAGGCCATGTTTCTAAAGGCATTTTTGACTTAATTTCCATTTTTATTGAAGCCCTTCATTTTTGTTTCATTTACACAACTTATCACATTTCCTACTTGGCATATACTCTTTTCTTTATTTATGACTCTTGGTCCTCATTTGACAATTACTATTTTGACTTTGACTCTTATATTAATTCCGATTTTATTTATTTATTTTTCACTTAGTATTTAAATCTTAAAAATCAAATTTAACTTGTAAGGCACCCAAACATATCATTAAACTATTAGGGCTTAATTTGAAGATCAATCCACTATGCGACTTCACTTTAAAACCTCATTTTTATCTCTTAAACCAATAAAAATATCGAATAAAAAAATAAAAATTTATAATAAAGCGTAAAATGTTATAAAGTAAACACAATAAAACGAAAAGGCTATTTTTGGGACACTACAGGATTCCAGGTACCCAATCTTGTGACATTTCATTTCGATATCGATCTCCTCATTTTTGGATCATATCCATCCGAGACTACCACACTTTCTAGTGTGCGAATCTAATAGGTTCCCGACATGGGTCACTCTGATTCAACCATTGAACTGCCAAGTCATGAGCGATATCTAGCAACGCATCATGACCCCTAGTGAGATTAGATCTTATCCCTGGACTCATTACTCTCTAATTATACACCTGAAGACATTCTTCATGGCATTTTCACTATGCCGTAGATTCCTATAATGAACCCACATGAGGCCATAGGTATATTCTCTCTATTGAGATAGAACTACAATTGTTGGCTACCCAATTACCTTCAAATACCTCAAACCGTACTCGATCATCACTCTATGAGCAACCTCTGAAAGGCAACAAGGAATGAAGTCAAAGCACAGAATCAACATCCAAGATATCCTTGAGCACCTCAAGTCTAAGGACAGCCAGATCATCATACACAGAGTCAATCATCTACACTCAATAGATAATCCATATGATTGTCTCATGGAAGGACTCCGATGAACTTAGCTACTCTTAACAAGCATCCACATGCCAACTCTAATCAACTCATGATCACAGTTTATAAGATCCACTACTTGATCCAATCAAGGGAGCATTTATTACGTGCTAGTCCGTCCATCAACAAAGTTGTTCAATCTGTCAATCTGGTGATTGCAGGATAATTTAGATACTAAATATAATTGAATATGATAGGAATCTTATTATCATGATCTCATCATGATTTCCTTCTTGCTGTTATGTATCATGGACTTTATTAATTCCACGAGATCAATCAATTCAACGTATGAATATCAAATTAATGAAGAGGCCTTTCATATTAAACATATGTAATACGACAATATGCAAGATGATTACCTTTAGAGCACTTCAACAAATTCCCACTTGCACTAAAGCCATTTGCCTTTTGTATCTTAGGGCAAGATGGCGAATCATACTTTTCTAGGGAAGTGGCTAACAATAGATCGGACATATTCTGACTAATGGGCATACCTCTATCTTTATATCATGATCACCAAAGATTTCTCAAATCAAATGGCATCACCTTAAGTACTAGTTTGGACCTTTGATGAGATCGTGGTTCCTTTTGCTTTCACAATAGCTCCATCGTCATCTCAATACTAAAGTGTCAAATCAACAATGTTAGGGACCACTCCTAGTTTATAATGAACTAGTTTCCATTCAAATCTGGGTCAAAAGCCATTCAAGCAACGATGTACCTTCCGATTCAGTTATAATCCACAATCATCTCACTGGGAACTCTTCCAACCGACAGCCACCATTCAACGCGGAACATTTAGCTTGATTGAGATTTGGATTAATTCTATCATCATTAGTTGGCATCTTACCATAAGATCCCTATTGCCATCTGATGAGTCCAAAAGCTCATATGATTTTTAATCTATTTTTCTGAGCATATTACAAGATAAATGTTGATTCATATGCATAAATGTGGATATTTTACTCAAATTTAATTGAAAATAAACATAATTTAAAACAAAATCCCAAGAAACCGTAAGAGACCAAATTACAAAAGAAATGTCGAAGTCAAGAATCGAAAAGTTTTGAGTCGCCACAGAAGCTTAGTTTAGTCATTTACAAGTCACGACATCACCAAGATCATTGGAAGAAATAGAAGATCAGAGCAAGTTTAAGTCGTGACCGGCCAAGATTAAGCTTGCACCGTAATGACCAAGGCAACAATGAAAGAGGTCGCGGACACCACACCTATGCTCGACGCCAATTGAATATAACTGAGGTCGCGACGTCACTCTAATGTCGCGACGTGGATTCTTCAATAAAGCCACAAAAGAAGTCTCTACAAAGAAAAAGAAGTTGCAACTAGTTTTTAAATGAAAGGCATCAATTAAGTCACATACCGCCGAGGTCGCGACATGACAACTCGAAACCGTCTCAATGCAGTAAAGATTGAAGTTGTGGGATCGATATTAAGCAAAGACCACAACCATGTCGCGACCACTCATTCGCGTCGCGACTTCTAAAGAAGAAATGGGCGTAAGAAATCGTTCGCAACTACTTATAAATGGGACTAAGCGTTTGACAATCGCAGTAACACATGGTCGCGACATGCTACGAGGGCACGCACTGAATAGAGGTTGAGTGAAGGAAATTAAGGTAACAAAGAATTGAGGCTTACCAAGATGAGAAGTGAACAGTAGGTCGCCACACCCTCAAGTCGCGGACTTAAAATTTGAAACCCGCAATGTGAAGACCACTACAAACGCTGTCGCCAATTTAAAAGCAAAGTCACGACCGGGCAATGCAAAGCAAGAACAAGAACAAGGTCGCGACTTAAACAAGTCGCGGTTACGCACAACAAGGAAAAGAGTCCCTAATTTAGAACTCCAGGTCGCACTCCGAAGCCGGCAAAGAAAGACAATGGGAGGGCGCACGAAATCGTGGTCGCGACATCAACTTTGAGGAACACTGAGTACTGTCGCGACCATAAATGATGTCGCGAATACGAATCAAGCAAATGCAAGGAATCAGTTAACAGAAGCAACAAGGTCCCGACTCAACATGAGCAATTTGTTAGGTCCATGTCGCGACATCAACCCGAGGTCACGACATAAATACGAACCGGGCTTTTTAGATCTCCACCCGAGCTTGGGGGATTCTACCAATTTCTTTCTGCTGACAAGATAAATAGACATGAATAGTAAAGTAGCTTCCGCTCTCACTACCTAGAAAGGGGAAAGGAGAGGAACTCAATGTATAGTTTAGAGTAGATTTTTATTTTTATTTTAGTTAATTTCTTTCTGGATTTGAATCGAACCTGCGTAAAACGAGGGAGTCGTTGTTTTATTTATGTTATTTTCTTCTTAAAATTAATGCTTGAAAATTTATGAAATCTAGGGCTGCCCTGAATTCATTTCTTCGCTTTATTGCAATTATAGTGGTCAGACGGATCTAGATCTATTTCTTAATCTCTTCGTAATGCAAGAATCTGAAAGAGTCATCGGATTTGATTTACATTTAGTTACACAAAGAGATTTCATAAATTTGGGAGAACTTATTCAGGTTCGTATTTACTAATTTGGTGTCGCTTAAATGATAAGTCTTCAATAGTAGCACCGAATACCAAATAGGAACGTATTTCGCCTCGATATCCGTGGACGCCTCGCGCGATGGCCGAGATCTGAGATTCCGAGAGCCGAGCCATCTTTCTTCTCGTATGCTAGACTACACTGATGAACCCGCTGAGCTTTGAGAGTTCATTTTGATAAATCCTCATCTGCCATAATTGAAGTCGAGGGAGTATTTAACAATATAATGATCAGAGAGTTCACCTTAATCTAAAGGCAAGTTCTAACCCTGGGTGTTGCAATAGACTAATCATGAAGAATCCACCTAATACATCCTGAGGTCGAGCCACTCATGGTAGAAAACTTTGCAAAATCCCGAGAAGGAAATGCAAAAGATCTGGCCATCAAGAGAAATGGGTGAAGTATTGAGAAAGAAAAATGCCTAGATCTGTAGCAGAGTTTGAATATGTAGTCGGTTTGATTCGCTTTTCGAAAGAAGCAAGGATATCCAACCAAAGGAAGGTGAGAACCATCTAGGTATTTTAGGAATTCCTGACAAACCTTGCATCCATACACAAAACAGCAATGTATTTTAGTGTGTTAATCGATCGTTTATCAGATTTCACTGGATAGCTTACTTCTCACATGAAATCGATTCAAATTGAATATTTTAGTTACTTATTTTTAGTCATTTAATTGTTTTTAATTTATAAACAAAAGAGAGTTAAGGCCTAGAATCTTATTTTCTAGATACAACTTCCATTTCCTGGAAGTTTTATTCAAAGCAATATGGAATTTTAGTAGTTGGGTAGTTTCGATCTTTAATTCATACCAATCAGGAATGATAATTTGACTTACATTCAGATTTTACTACTGTATGACCTGTATAATTTGCAAAGGTCATTAGACTAAACCCCTATTTTTAAATCATGAACCTTCAGCAAATATTTGGATACAAATTTATCCAAAGTGACATGGATGCAAGAGAACAAGGCCTTACAAACTATGTGAATTTGAGGGGTTTTTAGTCTATATAAAAGCGGACAAACAAGCTTTATGGTTATTTAATGGGATTGAAAGAATTAAATAGATCAATATTCTAACAAAAGAGGGAAATGCTAATTTTGACATTTTTATAAAAGAAAAAGAACAAAAATAGCTGCCAAAGGGTTACATCAACCACTTATCTTTAATAAGCCATGTTGAAAATATTTTTGTTTAGTTTGACTAATCCTATTAATCGGTGTTTTGATTTCAGAAATCATTTTAATGCATAGGAAATAGAATCTAACCTATTTCCAAAGAGACCGAATTGGAAAGAACACAATTTAAGCTTAAGAAAGACTATATGTAAAACGCAAATATGGAAGACGAGACATGACCGCATACAGAACAGAGACAATGGCTATGCCTCCTATTATCGATACAATGGAGGATTTCTCTCGAGCCTATCATTTGTAAAGAATATCTTTAATCAGACAAAATTCTACTGTGGATGAAAATAACTTCGAACTACAGCCAGCTTTAATAACAATGGTGGGAAAAGATCGCCACACTGGTCATCCCAATCAAGACCTAAACGAAAGCACCGCATTTCTCGATGGCAAATACAAAGAAGTCGAATGGTGGAGGCCATAGGTGACAAAGTCGCATCTCTCTCTTCCCATCTCCCTCCTTACGATATAGCAGCCTACATGGTATGAATCATTATATGGTTCATTTGATACTTGGGAAGAGCGGGTAGAAGCATACTAAGAAAACTCTTCCCATCTCCTCACCTTCTAGAAGAACAGATAACAGTGTTCCAACAAGTGGAAGACGAGCCTATATATAGCCTAGGGAGAGATTCAAGAGGTTGTCAAGAGGTGCCCTATGCATGGAATTGATTTAAAAACCCAGATGGATATAGTGTATCATGCCTTAAATGATACATCTAAAGACATTATCGATGCTTCATGCTATGGAGCATTCAAATGAAAAAGTGCTGAAAAGGCTAGAGATCTGATAGAAGACCTGGTCAAATGCAATATGAAAGCTCCATCTGAGTTTTCAAGGGGTAATAGTAGAGGAAAAGGAGTCATGGCGCTGAGTAAAATGACACTATGGAGGCAGTTAGGCATGCCACGCTGCACAAGACGGACAAACAGAAAGAAAAATGCACACCGTGTGACGCCCCAAACCCCGGGGTCCGCTGACTACCCACAACCCGCTTAGCCGTGAATGCTCCGTAACCCGACATTTTCACAGGAATCGGCGAGTCTCCTGTATCGAGCTCTACCTAAATACAAACTCGCAGAAAACCCGTCCCAATGCCCAATATAACAAATTATGATTAAAACTGCCACTAGCTATAAAACCAATACTCTAATACAATGTATATATATCCAACTATCCAACCATAGTTCAAGAGTTCAAATTTTTACTTCATACAATATATATTAAAATTAAACACCGAATACATGTAATATTGATCAGCCCAAAGCCAATAACTGGGCTTTCTTCTAAACTCCGCCTCTAGGGACGAGTCATCCTCAAGACGTCCCCTCGCATCAGAAATAATATCCTCGACAGGCGAAATTAATGTTCAAGACAGAATCACCCTGTTGATACTTCCACCTATGCAATGCAATGTCTGGGGGAATAAACACACATTCAAGCAAATGCATGATCCCACTTGAAATGTCTAACTGATCATCTCATACCCGAGTCCTCATCGATTCCCTCACACTCGCCTAAGCTCGTATGAGAATTCATATGTTTATTTCACAACCCTCCGATGTATATATCAATCAGCTGCCTCCATACGATTGATATTATTTATGGATCACCCTCCGATGTATATCAATCGGGTCGCTTCAACGATTGATATTTTTTATATGACTACCTCCATCATTTTTAGTTTTAGACAACCCTCCGAAACCATTATCTCATCACCTCATGCACTCACTCCTATCATCCTAGTTTCAGAGATATGGAATGCAAACACAATTCCACATAGCTTCATATCACATGTAAATATATAACATGGCATATATTCATAATTTAAATCACACAACATGTTATAACGGTCCTATCCACACAACAACATGAAGATGATCAACCCAGCAATCATCTGAATTACTCAACAAACACATTCATTTAAAATTATTTACATCATCTAAGTTAAAACTTATCTGGCAATCATTAACATCTACCACTAAGAACTCCGGGGTTTCACTTCGCCATTACCATTTTATACATACCAAAGCACCATTTAATACATAAATCAACACACAATTAATCCAACAATTTCCTTACCCACTGATTGTACAGAATGGGGCCTAAAAATTATATGGAATAATTCAACCCCAAGTTTTGTGGACCGATCAAACAACATCAAGGCCTCAATCCAACCGAACATTGAAAAACACTTAAATAAAGTAAACCCAAGTAGGAGAAACTCCCTACCTCTACTTGAGTTTGTCAAACTCTTAAACTGAGCCCACGCCGTAAAGTGATTTTCCTTCTTATGTCTCGACGACCGACTACGACTTCCCGAAATTCCCAGGAGAGAAGGAGGTCCTCTCTCTTCAGTTGGAAAACCCAGCCACTCCGCCACTCACGCTTCCTCCGTCGCTTTCCTGTATGTTTTTCTCACCATTTTAATTTGAGAAGAAGAGTACTAGTCATTTTTTTTGTCTTATTATCCAACTTAACAATTTCAAAAATGACCATTTTGTCATTCTTTTCCCAGTTTTGACATTTGGCACTATCTTGGCCGTCCATTTTCATCATTTCTCTACTCATGCCACTTATGGCACATGAGTACTTGTTATATGTGACTTTCGTCGCATTGAAAATTGTTTTACGATTAACTAATCGCGATGCTCGAAAACGTAACAATCGACCGCTCGTAATTCGACTAAATTTGACGCGGCATAACTAGATTTCTCGAGACGATTCCAACTGAAACTACTGGTCATCCGAGATCTAGAGAATAAATTCATTTAACCAAAATTTGAATTTTGTAACCTAAATTACGATTAAGATTCGTAATCGGACTTATCACACGCTTCATGAAATAAGAGCAGCAAAAAGAGAACAGATGAGAAGAAGTGCTGAAGTACCAACATTAGAAGACTCTGATGGTGTTGAGGAGGTTAAGCACGTGAACGAACCAAGAAGTTACCATTTCCTCTGCCAAATCCCAACCCGCCCACACATTACACCAAAGATCAACCAGCGAGAATTTCTCATATGGTGAAGGCATTACAAGGCCTAAGGGCATGGATGTAATCCTCAACAAGGATATCAAGAGTCACCAAGGTTCCAAAAGAGCGCGACTGGGCGGGGCGAAGGCAGAATGACTATCAGTGGTCAAGTAGGAGGATCTCAACCATTTAAAGAACAAATGTCGCAGCTCATGGGGACAACAAGAGGCTTATACACTTCCATGGAACATAAACCGTCTCGACTTGGAAGCTTTCAAGTCTCCAGACTCGCTATTTCAAGAGAAAACAATTGCCTCATTGAAAACTTTGAGACACAAGTAGTGGGCAACTGGCCTCGACATGCCAAATCGAGCAAGTGGTACATTCCCCAGCGACGCCGAGAATCCAAAAGACTGCATGGAAATTCAGTTAAGAAGTAGGAAAGAAGTGAGCAACAAATGTAAGGGAAAGAAGAAAGAAGAGACCAGGTAGAACAAGAAGAGACTGAAATATGAGAGAAGAAAGAATACGTGACTGTAATAACTCACAAGAATGAAAGTAAAATGTATGAAGGAGTACCAATTATACACCTCACAAGGCTATTTCCAGCTGCAGGCTTCAGAAGGCAAAAGGGAAGAGCAATAGATTCTCGACATTTTCAAGAAAATAGAAATCAATATCCCATTTAGAGTAATCAACCAAATGCCTACTTATGCAAAATTCTAAAGGAGATATCGAAAGCAAGAAAAGGAAGATATCGAGAGGGAATAGTGAATTTGACTGCTACCTCCAAAGGCAAATATCTAGCAAAGCTCAAAGAAAAATGAAGGACTCGGGCGCTTCACCATTCCCCGCTTCATGTGGGAAACATAAATTCATAGGTTACTTTATGTGATTCCTGTGCTAAGATAAATTTGATGCTCTATCGGGCCACAGAAGACTTAGCCTGGGGAACTTACTCAACAACAATTACATTGCAAAATGGCCGATGATCAATGGCACAAACTTAAGGTATTCTTAAGATGTATTCTGTCAAGGTCAGAAATTCATCTTCCCAATGGATTTGTTATCGCGAAGATGGAAGTTACATATCCAAGTTCATTAGAAGACCTTTCTTAGCAACTGGAGCTGCCTTGATAGATGCGTAGTGAACCGACACTAAGGCGGGAATGAAGCAAAGACACTTTAATCTTAATAGAGTCTGAACATCCCGACGTAGATGCAAAGTTGTATGGTCAGAAACAATAGTCTTCTGTTGAATTGAATTCTCGACCAGATTCTTTTCAACATTTTATCAATGAACAGATGAATTTTCAGTATCTTGAGAGTCTTGATTAGAACATCGTTTCAAATTTGTTTAACAAAGAAACAAACACTATAAATGAAAATAGCTGGCAGATGAAGTATGCAAATGTAAACAAAACTCATGAGCGTGAAACCAGCGCATGGTTAACATTGAAAGAATTATGCAATATTTGAAATATGAGTCTTAGAACCAGAAAAGAGAAACTAATCATCATATCAGCTACATCGACCGTCAAGAACAAAAGTTATTGAAATTTCAGAAAATACAAGGAATGGTTTGTAACTGAAGAAATACTATAGAATTTTTATAATAATTTTATTATATATTCGGGTATGAATCGAAATAAACTCAATTTTTCCCGAAAACGATGCAATGATAATCAGAAATGTAAATCTAGTAAAACTTAAATTGTGGCATCTAGAACAAGGATAAAATTGTAATTGCCATAAGGGATATAAAAATAAAAAAAGGGAGTAGAGATGGGCCATAATAGAAATAAAATAAGTTGATTTGCAATATTTAAGTGATCAATGACCTCCTTGAAATTAAGTGAAGAATGGGACTATAAAAGAGAGAGAGAACTGTACTTTCACATTTTGTCTCAAATTTCCTATCAAACCTCAGAGAAGAAGAGCAAAGAAAGGAGAGAAGAAGAGGGAAGAAGAGGGAAGATGAGAAGAAGCATCAAAATTCGTGTATGTTTTTGCCTTGGAATCATGGGTATTGGATTCTTAAGATTCGTATGAGATTAGTTGCCTTTCGTCTGTGGTTTTAGGAAAGGTCACATAAACCCTTAACTTGTTTAGAGCAGGTAAAACCTCAAATGGTAGAAAATAAACATAATCATCAAAATTATATGATGTTTAGAAATATTGATGGACTTTGGGTGAATTCATAGATTTTTACCAGGGTTTGTGGTATGAGGTTCCAAATCACCAATACAAGTATTTCAGTTGTTTTGATGATTTCCATGACATTTTTTGAGAATGAAGAATGGAAGCAGAAGGAGAATTAGTATCAAAAGTGGTAAAAGAAGCAACTGACAATTTCACGAACATGTACAGTATTGTGGGTGTACCAGACACCCCACCAGAGCGTTAACATGTACCTAAGAAGAAACCAACCTGTACCTAAGACAAAGCAACACGTAACATGTACCAGACAGTCCAAGGTAATGCAGACAGGAGCCCAAAATGCCCGCACGTTGTTTTCGACGCTAAGTCTCGTATTCGTATCCCGATTGTTTAGGGACCCTAGAAATGATTAATGGGGGTTCAAATAAGAATAAGACAAAGTGAAAAACCCACCAGATTACAGGTTACCCAAGAAAGTCGTCATTTCGATATTCGTTTAGTACCGATTATTCAGACAACCACTAAGAGTGAAAATTTGTATTTGACTAGGCAAGGGTGAAGATCTAATAACCCGATTTAGGATTGATATCGAAAAGGAAAAAGGAATCGATAATTGGTTTGTTCTATACTTGTTCTTTATTCTAGTTTGTTCTCTACATGTTCTTTATTCTCATATTGCTCTCTATTTGCGAAATATACATATATATCGATTCGAATGATTAGTATTTGAAATGTTTGACAAATATCTTCATGTATGCGTGTATTTGAGCTACAAGCGAATTTATTGCATAAAAGTAAATTGATTTGAAACATATTATTGAATGACCAACATGACAGGATTCACCAACCACCACAAGTGAGGGTAACCGTAATTGTTATGGAAACCACATTGCTACCGAATGACAAATGTGACAGGCATTTCACTAACTCAACTGGTCAGAATGCCGAATTTGAGCAGCCATATGTGAAACCGTAAATTGTTATAAATGGAACCACATTATAATAAATGACATATTGCGATGTGATTCACCAACCGAACTGCCGGGAATGTCGAATTCTATAGTCATATGCGAAATGGTAATATTGAGTGTGAAACCACACGCTTACCGAATGACAAATGCGACGTGATTCACCAACCTAACTCGTGAATGTCGAATTCTATAGCCATATGAAATCACAAATCGAAAAGTTAAACAACTAGATTGAAAAGGGGGTTTTGTGAAGGGCACTTTACATCAAGTATGATATTATATAAAGACATTATTTTGATAAATGCATGATTTATATGAAACGAAAATGGAATACAGAACTGTATAGAACCACTAAGCATGAAAATGCTTAGCGTATTGTTTTTATCAATGCGCAAGTACCGAGTTATAGACATTGAAGCAAGACCCAAGATCGAGGAGCCAGGCCTATGTAGAAGGAATCATGAGTATGCCCTCACATGCATTACCCATTTCCTTCCTAATTACCACATTTTGTAAAACAAATTAACTTCGAATCACATTAAAATGCATTTTGCTAACAAGTGGTATGAGTCTTTTGAATGTGTAAAATGTTTACGGGCTTGCCTAAAATGTAATGCTTCAGAATTACAAAAATCTAAAATGAATAACACAAGCCAAATGTTTTTGATAAGATAATTGAAAATGTCGAGAACTGGCCCGACTGGATCCGCCTAACCGTCGAGTCATTCAGTCATGGTTAATTTTTAGAAAAACTAAAATTTAATAAACGACAACAAAGGGATTTGATTAATGGATTTAAAACGAAGCGCCCCCGAAAGTTTTGCTCCGATCCGCCAACCTGCCTGTCAAGGGGTCGCTAAGCATATTCCTTAGTCAACGAGGATCCAAGGGTATCAATCCCTCCATTTGCATGCAATAAAATATTAAGGAATGATAATGCAAAAATTCTATTGAGCATCAAAGATACTGAACTCAGTTGATGAAAGAAGTCATAGAGTTAAGTTCTAAAATGGTTAAATGTGTTTTATATATGTTATATCGAGTAGTTCAGCGTAGCCTAAAGGGTATTAGTCTCAAGAAAGGTGGATTCATCAGATTTAAATGAAAGAATGAACTTATTCTACAAAGAACTCGTGATGTGACGGAGGGAAATAATTAAGCGTAAAAAACTAAATACCGCAACAAGAAGGGATCATTTTCCCCTGCCTTTCATTGATCGGGACAAATGATAGATCGGGCAGACAATCTCTACTTTTGTTTTCGATGGATACTCCGGATAGCAACCAATTACTAATAATCTGAGGATCAGGAGAAACCACTTTTCGCCCATTTGGTACTTTTTGCTTTTAGAGAACGCCATTCGTTTGTAATGCTCCCGGTACCTTCCACATTTACGATGTCTATATTTTCCGACGCAGAAGGTACATGAAGATCTTCATGGATGATTTTGATGTTGTATGATCCAAGCTGAATGCTGTCTCGTATAACTTGGGACAATACTTCAAAGGTGCAAGGACAAGAATCTAGCTCGAATCGAAAATGCCATTTTATGGTTAATATGAACTGTTTCTGGGGCACATGATTTCTACAAAGAGTGGCTGCAGGTACTGCTGAAAGTTTTTCAATTATAAGAAATTTAATGCCACCCCACTACGCCTTCATGAATTAGAAGTTTTTAGACATGTTGGATTTTACAGAAGATTTATCATAGATTTCAAAATTGCTAGACCAATTATGCATTGCCGGAAAAGGATACTAAGTTCTATTTTGATGAATCCCGCCATAATTCCTTTGAAGAAATCAACCAGTACTAGTCAAGCCCCCATCATGGCAAAACCGCATTGGAACAAAGAATTGAAATCATGTGTATGCCGTTGATTTTGCAATGGGAGTCAGATTAGGACAGAAAAGTCGAAAAAGTATTCAAGGCTATGGGCGTTATGCTAGCAAAACCTTTAACGAAGCTCAGGAAAATTACTCTACTACTGAAAAGGAGATGTGGCGATAGTATTTAGTGTGAAAATTTAGCTATACATTTTGGGTCCTATGTTATTATATTACTACCGATCAAGGCAAAGAATTAAGCATCTAATGGCAAAGAAAGAAGCAAAGCTAAGACTGTGATCGTGTGGTATTGTTATCAGCAGAATTTGATTTAGAAATAAAGACAAAAGGTTGTGATAATGTGATAGCTGATCACTTGTCAAGAGTAGAGAAACTGTCAGACAAGAAAAGAAAGAGAAAATAAATGTAAAATTCTTCCAGATGAGCAGTTTATTCCAAATTGGCTACTCCAATCACCTTGGTATGTCATATTAGAACTTTTAATGTAACATGCCACAGAATTCAAATCATCAACAGAGAAAAGCTAAGGACTGACAAGAGATACTACATTCTGGGATGACCCATTACTGTTTAAAAGAGGAGCTGATATGATTATAAGGAGATGTACACTAAGGCTAGCAGTGTAAGATTTTACAAGAATGTCATGCATCACCATATGGAGGACATTAGAGATAAAACAGCCTACAAAATTCTCCAGTCAGGATTTTACTCGCCTACTATTTTTAAGGACTGTTTTGAATGGGTGTGCTATGATCAATGCCAAAGAATGCAAAGATTCAAAGGCATGAAATGCCCCTGCAAGGTATCCTGGTGGTGCAATTGTTTGATGTATGGGGAATGGACTTTATGGGGCCTTTTACAGCTTCATTTGGAAATCTATACATACTCTTAGCTGTGGATTATGTATCAAAATGGGTTGAGGCAGCAACTTGTCCCAAGAATGATGCTAATACAAGCCAGGATTTTCTTACAAAGAAATATTCTCGTGATTTGGGACACCCGTATCCAAGTAATCATGATGGAGGAAGCCACTTTGAAAATAAAGAAGACAAACTCATGGGCATATGGTATCAAACACATATGAGCTCGGGCTTATCACCTCAAACTAATGGGCAAGCTGAAATTTCCAACAGTAGATAAGAAAATTTTTGAAAAGACTAAAAGTTCCACGTAAGAGATTGGTCTTTAAAGCTTGACGATGCACTTCCCGCATACAGGACTGGCTTTAAAACTCCCATTGGAATGTCCCCATACAGGCTTGTCTTTGGAAAACCTTGTCATCTACCTCTTGAGCTAGAATATAAAGCTATGTGGGCCATCAAGAAGCTAATATAAAGCTATGTGGGCCATCAAGAAGCTAAATTTGATTTCAAGGCTGCTAAAGAAGAGAGGCTACTCCAGTTAAATGAATTGGAAGAGTTGAGGAATGAAGCCTATGATAGTGCCAGAATCTACAAAGATAAAACAAAAAAATGGTATGATCAACGAATTTTGAGGAGAATCGCTGTGAGATCAGTCCTCGTTATTCAACTCCGTAATTAAGACTCTTCAGAAAATGATTCGTGCACTACGTAGGGTTGCCGGGAATCAACAAAATTTATACCTGTTGTCTTAACGCCGTAGCGTGACTACCGCGAAGATAGCGCCTAGGATCAACACGTGACGGGTTTTCGCCTTACAAATGACTCAGAGTAATGATTCAAAATGGTGAGGCTTATTTGATTTTTGGATTTGCATAAAAGTGTATATACCAAGCTAACTCAAAGTGAAAATAAGATGAAAAAGAAGACCTTGAAGCTTTGGGTCACAAGTTTGGTATGATGGGGTTGCAGAGGTGTCCTCAAGTTATTTCAGCATTGGGCAAATGACATATAGTCATTCCTAAAACTCGATATTTGTTTAACTTTAAAACCAACTCCTGCGAACCTTCCCATTTCAACCATAGCATTTATCGCACATTTAATGTTCCCAGCTGAAAATAAAGTATTTAACCTGTTTTCAATGGCTCATAAATGACATCTAATGGATGTCAAAACAGATCTAGCAATAAGAATACACTGAACCTAAAGTACAAGTATTCACCAAAAAGAAAATACATTAAATAACATTTAAACCTAGTTTTGAAAGTTTGAAACACAAATACGTAGTACCGGCCTTTAAACAGAGGAACACCCGCAAAACCCACATCAACCAACCTAGCAACCCCTCTTTCAAGGTTTTTTGAGGCTTAGGCAAACCTTGAGCGGTCATCCTCAAAGGGGTGTACCAAAGCCTTAGAAAATTAAGGAAATAGAAGAGAGTAAGAGAAAATGGAACCAAAACAAATGTGAATGAAACTGCATTAAAAATGGTTAGGTTACAAAATACTACAATATGGCTTATATAGCCCCACAAACATATGAAAATAAACTATCTTAAATAATATGATTATATTGGAGGGCAAGAGTGAATTAATCAGTCCCGAGTCGCTTGATCACAAAAATACACGTAGATAATTTCTATCATACGTGAAATTTCGCTTATATAGTTAAATTACTTATCATAGCGAAAAATTTCGCTATCATAGGGAAATTTCAATCATAGTGAAAATTTCGCTATGCAATAGTACTGCTATATAATAAATTTCGTGAATCATAGCTTAAATTGCTATGTAAATAAATTGAACATATAGCGAAAATTTCGCTATGATCAGAAAATTTTGTTATCATTGCAAATTTTCACTTATTTGCGAAATTTCCTCTCCCGCTACTTGCTTCCTTCATCTTTCAGCCTGCTACTTCTTCCATTCAAGCTTGATGAAATGACGAGACCATACTAACTCTAAGATAAATCAACACACTGATGCTGGTGTCATGATGTGTAAAATTATTAATAGGTTCAGAAACACTCAAAACAACTCAATGTAACTGAAATATGACCTACACATGTTTAACTGATGAATAAGATGATTTACACAAAAAACAACAAAAGGTCCTGATTCAAATAGAGGCCTCAAAATGAGTAATTTTAATTGTTCACACCCTCCCAGTCCATATTATCATAATTCTTTACAATGTTAAAAACATTTAAAAGGGATGGTATGATGTTTTTGCAAGATAATATAACAAAATAACCATAGCTTTACCTTCAGATAGTACCTGACCACAACCATCAGAGAGATCGACTCACATATGAGAACAGTCGTTTCGTTTCATGGTTGTTCTTCTCCCAACCAAGTGCACTTCGCAGACTTGCAACCATAATCAACTCGGCCAGATCTGTTTTGAAGAATCTACATGTCTTTTGGCCCAACATAATGAAGTAATGCTTCAAACTCATTCACCTAAAGTCCACATGGTGACCGGTCCACTGATAACCTTCAACCACTGATAAGGCTAGTGGCATCGTTTCAAAGATCTCCGCACCATCAATCCCTTCAAGTTTCGCCGGACTTAACTTAATTCATACCTACAACTTCAACTCCACCCGATTCGTTCATGAATGGTCATCAAGTGTCGGCGACCCCAACCAGCTGGGCAGAACGTGTTCAAAGTGGTTTCTCAAACCACTATACCCCACTGTTCAGTTTCACAAAGTGTGTCACATTTTCCATCTCCTTTTCTTTTCCTTTGTTTTTTCATTCGAAGACTACATTGGTCTCTTCAGGGTGACATAAACCTGTTTATGGTCGCCATCGTAATCTAAGGCCTGCTTAAGTAAAAGAGGTATGCAAACTTCTCAACCTATTGATGAAAACTGATGTGCAAGACACAAAGGAGGATGAACAAGGCAAAACTTTGGAATCTCAACCAACTGAAAACGACCATGCATGGAGCTGGTTTATGGCTATGGTAGTACATGTTTAAAATTTTCAACTCAAGGTAAGAGTGTAAATAAATAGAGCAAAAAAAATGGTTTACAAAAAGCGGCAGTAATGTAACATTGCTATAAAGCTTTGACAGAACTAAAGTGGCTAGTGCTTTAATATAGCTAAACACAATACATAAATAATCATAATAAAGACCACCTACTATCAAGAAGACACATTAAATAAATTACATAAAATAAGTAGGTAGTCGATAGTTAAACATAACAAAATATGATGACACATCCAACTCTAACTTTTCCCCTCAACTAAAGTATAAACCGTATTCCAATTTTTGGTAGGATCGGAAAGCTTAAAGAAGGGGAGTAATGCATCACCCCACTCGTGGTGGTGACGCGGATCTCAAGTCATTTGGCGCCGCCAAGACATCCAAGGAGGCCAAACCATACCTGGCGGATCATCACGAGTAGCCACAGCTCCTGTCACGCCGACCGGCGGGAGACCGGAGGGGTGGCTCAATCAAGAAGCATGGTGTGTGATTCACGAGGGTGACTCCTACTTCGGCCATCCGGCTTCACACACGCGTGACTGATCCAAAACAGCCTAAGAAACTCTGGCACGGCGACAGCCCTGGCCCCCAAGATAAGATAGCCAGCCTCGGAGGAGCCGCGTAGATGGAATCGGGAGGAGATGAATCGAAATGAGGTCCTTCCACCTCCACCGAACAGCCGTTATCCCCAAAGAGTCCTTCATTATCATCCACGCCATCTCGTCAGAATGTGCGAGAGTGACACATATGGCAAAGACCGCTTTGTGGATAAATTGAGACACCTCAACCGCACTTAAGGCGTGGCTCCTCCGGGAATCCCAAATGCTCTAAGACTTGGCACAACAACCTCTGCAGATCAACGCAGGAATAGTTCCTACGCCAGCTAAAGTCCAACTGACCTTCCCCCCCTCCTCCCTCCCTCCCCCCCCCTCCTCCTCCCTCAAGGTAGTAGCTTTCACTAAGGATGAGCTCTGAGGGACGAAACTAATCCCTGAGCACCTTGGGGAGGCGAGCCCTTGAGGAGGCTCCCACTGTACATGCCGAAGTGGGAACAAAGCTGTCCTGGCACGTGGTCCACGAGAGGATTCATGGGAAAGCCGCCATGGAAGAAAGAGAAATTGGCCGTGGTATCTCAGCGAGAGCAACTATATCTCTAGGCGATGGTCGCAGGCTGCCAAACGATAGTCTCTCGGAATTAGCCGTAACTAATCGGCATAAAGCAATAATATTCATAATGAGTACCTGGCATGAACCGGCCGACATCGAATCCTGACCTATCCGACCAGCGCTTCCTGATGTCATATGGTAAAACTCAAGCACCACCCGGGGATAGAAAACCGCCTCAGAGTCATGAATGGCAAAGTGAATATCATTGGATCAACCGCATCGACCCTAAATCAGCCGTCCGTCGTCAATGCCAGATAACAGCGCGACTTCCGAAGTCCTCAGACGGCACACGCCTCGAATCGGATCGCAATTTAAACATCGCTCGATCTCAAGTCAGATAATCGGGCTAATAACTCTAATCACCGAGAGGCGTACCACTAGGCCTAGACTGATAAGACTCACCCACCGATGTCCCGGCCCGTCGAAGCAAGCCTCCTACGAGGTCTCTTGGATGCACGCGAGAAGGGCCGAAGTCCCCACCAGTCCGCACCGTCAACAGCCTCAAGCTCCGAGCCTCCTCCGAACAGCCAGGCAGACCGTGATTCAAAGCCGTGGGCAGCTTAAATGTAGAGGCCTCAGAACTCGGTCCTGAGAGCGAGCAACAGAACTCCTAGGATGCAAGCAAAGACCATCTCTCTCGGGTATCGAATCAACCCCGGGCTCAGAATGCGGCGGTCATGGGTACGTAAACTACGATGGAAGCCTCCCGCGCGCGCAAGATGCAGGTGAACCGGCGGTGTGGCGGGCAAGCCGTGCTCACCACGCTCGGGCGGAGTGCAAGGCCGGCGACCGCAAGGAGCGCGCACGCCGCGACCCGGCTGCACGGGCGCGCCTCGCACACCCGCTTCCGCACCGGCGGTCGGGCCGCCACCGGTGCGCAGGGTGGCACAGTCCGTCGGGTCAAGCAGTGGCGCAGCGAGCGAGCAGAAGCAGGCAAAGGAGGCGACAAAAGCAGGCCGCCAGCGCCGAGCGCGTGCAGGCGTAAAACGTTGTGGCACTGGCAGGGCTCTCGCCTCGGCGCTCGTATATGTGCCAGGATCGAATGGGTGCCTTTATAAAGCATTTAGGCAACTAAAAGGACCTTCATGGTACCAAGAAATAGCAGGATAAATTTCGCCATTATCACAAATTTATGCCCCGCACTAGCTTCCTTTCCAAATAAACAAATTAATTTAAATAAATTAAAATAAAATAAATAAAATAAAATTGTACAAATAGAAACTAAAATAAATAAAAAAAAACTAAAAATAAAATAAAACTACAAATCGACTTCAATTTAAACTAAAATCAAAATTTTCAGCCAAATGTCTAAAGCGGCATCAAACCAAACAAATAAGTTGGAATTTCACTCACGGAGGATCAAGGAGGAGAGTTCCTTTACGCTTGCAAGGCCGTGTGTCAGTAGCTTGCCTCTTCATGTTCTCATCTTCAGGTTTAGCTTCTTTCACTTCTGGTGCTAGGAATCATTGGCTCGTAGGGAGTGACTAATGCAAATTAATTTCACTCAGATCGTCACTTCTTTACCAATTTTCCTAGCCAGGAGCACTTGGTTTCCCGCATTCACAATCAAGCAAGCATCATCTAATTCCCGCCTCATCCACCGGTTTGAGGTTTGTCACAGTGAAAATGTCAGCCCAAAGTGTCATGTTGCTAAATGTGAGCTGCATGACTCCATTCCGGCAATTGATTATCGCATTGGAAGTGGCCAAAAATGGCCTTCCCAAGATGATTGGCACATGATTAGGCCCAATTGCGATCGGTTCGGTATCGAGCACTACAAAATCCACTGGATAGTAGAATTTGTCCACCTTTACCAATACATCCTCAACTATGCCCTTAGGAATTTTTACCGATCGATCGGCTAAGGATAGAGTGATGTTGGTCGGGTTTAAGCCCCAAACCCAATCAAGCATTTGATCGAGGCGGCAAGAGGTTTACACTAGCCCACAAGTCCAACAATGTTTTATCTATGCAAGTCCCTCCAATGTCGATCGATATCATGGGGATCCCGATCCTCGTATTTCACCGGTTCATACTCAATGACGGCACTCCACCGCAGACCGACTGCTGCTAGAAGGCTTCTCTCTTTCTACTGCCCAACCCTTTGACCGTGCACAGTCCTTCAAAAATTTTGCATATGTTTGACCTCGCTAATCATGCCAAGAAGGGATATTTACCTTCACTCGCCTTTAGCACCTCCCAAATTTTAAGCCACTATGATTTTTTCTTGCCTCTAAGTGCTTGAGGAAATGGAGGGGGTATGTTTTCTTCATCAATCTTCCGATTATTATTCTCTCAGTTCAGCCTTCCTTTTCTTTCTCAGTCTCTTCCAGCAATCTGGCACCGGGTTGCTCAATTTCTTTCCACTCCAAAGTGATTTATAGCCTTTACTTCACCCATTATTGCATTGGGATCACTAGCAGAGCCTATTTCATGAATTCCCCTAGGGTTTTGTAGTGTTCAAGGAATTTCCTTTTCGTGACCTTGCCGGGTTAGACAACCTAAAATGGAACTTTGCAAATCCTTAATGCATGTCGCCTAACTTTGTCGAGCGAGCTCTCTACTGTTTCAATTTTCTGATTGTCGACATGATGGCTTTCGCTTCTCCTCTACAAAATTTCCCACCTGTCACTTTTTCTCAGATAGATCAAAAACCCCTCAAACTAACATAGCTACAAGAGCCTTTACAAATTCTCTTATACCCATGTCACTGATAAGTCAGTTTGCTAAAGTAAATTTTCTTAATGTTCGTAATTAAAAATAAAGGGTTTGTTCCACACACCGCAAGTGCAGCCAGTCATACAAGTAGTAAATCTGAATGTAAGTCCGTGTATCATTCCACAAGGATTGATAGCCAATTACAAAATAACTACCCTAACTACTAAAAATTCCCATACTATTCGGGACTCAAGACTATAGTGAAAGTTTTATCAAAACGACAAAAAATTAAAAAAAAATCTATACTATTGAATATACTCAAATTAACCAAAAACAAAAGTGAATGACTAAAAATACAAACAAATAAATAAATTGTACATAAAAGTGGAATGACTGAATCGCCATCGAGAGAAACGAAACCATCACCTAGTGCTACCGAACAAGAAATCTCAAAGACTAACCATAATTATTTATGGATCTGAATTTGTCCAAGATTTCCTAACTATTGGAATTGGATTTCCTTTTCATCGATTTGATATCTCGTTTCCTCGAAGACAAGATCAAACCAAATACCGTATTCCACATTCTCTGCAAGATCCTCGGGTATTTTTCTTTCTCAATACTCACACCCATTTCTGCTGGGATGCTGTAACTTTGCTTTACCTTCTCGTGGGATTCGCAAAATTTCCACTACTTAATCAAGCTCAACCCAGATCGTGGGTTTATCCCTTTCCTGATCGCATCTAAGCTAACACTGGGATTGGAACTACTCAGATTAAGTGTGAACTCTTCCATCATTTATATTGTTAAATACACCCTCCTACTCAATTATGGTTTTAATGGGATTTATCAAAATGAACTCTCGAGCTCAACAACACAATGGTAGCCGAACACACCCGCAAGACTGCCTCAACTCGTGAATCTCCGTCTCCGTGTCACCGTAGGCATCCTCGGATATCGAGCAAGATACATTCCCTTAACTGCATAGGGTACCACCATTGGGAACTTATCCATTCAAACGACACCGACTAAGTAAAATCGAACCCAAATTAATTTCTTCTATAAATGTGCGTGGAAAGACTCAGAACTAAATGTAAATCAAATCCGAAGAGAAATGTTGCTTCGACATCATCATACTTAAGAATGGGAAAATCGATCACGCACAACCACCTGTAGAATTGCAATAAACCGAGAAGAAATGAAATCTTAAATTTGTCTATTTATAAATTTGCAGTAATGCCAAGAAAATAATAAACCAAAAATCCAAATTTCACTGCTCTCGCACGGGCCAGATTCAAAAACCGTAAAATAAAAACTAAAAATCTAAAAATAAAAAAAATCTACTTATAATATACACTCTAGGTTCCTCTCTTTCTTTTCCTTTCCGTCGTGAAATAAGGAGAAACCACTACCATTCTAAAGCTATCTATTTATACCAGAAAAGAATCTAGGCCGAATCCCCAAATGCTCCGTGGAAATCCAAAGAAAAGCTTTTCCAGCTTCATCGTTCTCATGTCGTGATTTCAAATTGATGTCGCGACATGGATTTCTCTTGATGGCTTGTGATCAATCACGACCTCTTCCTTTTTTGTTGCAACCAATTTGTCTTGCAAATGCCTTGATCAATGGTCGCGACATCAAAGTCATGTCGCGACATCATTTGTTCAGTGTTCCTTCAGTGTCGATGTCGCGACCTCAGTCCCATGTCACGACATCATTTTCTTTCATTCTTTCACCTTCCGAAGTTGCGTACTCACTTTGTTGTTTGTAAGGACGACTTCATGTTGTGACTTTGATTTCTTGGTCGCAATCGCGGTCGGGTAGTCTTTTTTGCCTTCATACATGTATCATTTTATGTCGCGACTTCACGGTGATGTCGCGACCCTTTCTTCCTATTTCTTTTTCTTCAAAGTTGCAACCCCGCCTACGCTGGGTAACCAATTTCTTTCTTCCCAACTATTTCCCCCGTGCCGACATCAAGTGTGCCGCACTCTTTCTTTCCGCCAACTCTTCTGTACCGCAATCTTTACGAGTGGCTCCGACATCATCTCCGTCCTTGGATCTAATCTTCAGTTTATGTCGCGGCCATCGAGATGTCGGCTAAATCAGTCCCTTTGGCGTTGCAACCTCCTTTTCAAGTCACTTGACTTCACTTGTTCACGCCACCATTCAAAGCCAAATTTGTTGATGTCGTGGATTGAGTTCACTGGCAACTGAGCTAATAGACCTGAACTTTCACTGTGACTAACTCATCAAACAATTTCTTCTCGATTTTTGCTAAAATTGAAGCCACAGATTTTCCTCGCAAATGAAATCGAGTCAATTATCCACTTTTCAACAATCAACATTATCTACAGCAAGTCAGAAAAGCTGGATTAAAACCTAATGAGCTTTTTAGACTTCATCACCCACCACCCGCTTCAAATTCAAGATGGCTTGCCTAACAGATAAATAAGGTGAGGCACTAATATATTTATGTATTTAATCATCACAGTTCCTCAGGATACATAAAAGAGGTTTCATTTCCATGATAGGTTTGATGATTCCTCTCCAATCAAGCTATAGGTGTTGCCATAAAGCGAGCATTCTCAGAGGAGGCTTATTTTGACCCAAGACATGGTATGGTCTACACAAGTCCCCACCAAGAGCACTAACAGAAAATGCCCTCAGGCGGCTATTTGACCTGACAATTAAACAAGTCGGTCGAGATGCAGCAACTCATTCACTTCTCAGATTTCAAGGCCGATTTCTCATTTCCACCCTCCAACCTTTCTGGGTCAAAGTGGTCGGGCCATTTCATCCGTGTCTCTGAAAGCAGACAACGCCTCCCCTATGTGAAATGGGCACTCATCTCTTCTGCCCCTGGCTTAATTGATCCCATCCTGAAGCTCTGCCACATAATTCAAAAGTCCATGGCTCATCCGGGTTCTTGCTCAAGTCCCCTTCACACACGGTTTCATGAGCTACTTCACAGACGAGACACCATCACAGAAGGGTTCACTAGCATCCATGTATCAAAACCATGGTGGATACATCATTATCTGAACCTCTCCCCAACACCGATAAACTTCTCATCATTACAGGCCAGCATGCAGATTGTTTTCTAAACCCGTTGGTCTGCTGGTACTGCACTTCTTCAAAAAATCTTGTAGCCTGAAGATCTACCAATTTCTAATTGTTCTCGCCCACAACTGACAAACTGCCTTGTCCTTCAAGGTCATAACGTTTCAAATAAGCAGTCCAAGGCATCAAAAATAATCTTTTTGTGCCAGTATACTTCCCTCTAACTCCGAATATGCTCAGATGGATTTTCATTCTCCATTCCATGAAAAGGGAAGTAGGGGCAATCAAATAGGGTCTCATCGCACATCATCAGCAAAGGTATGACGCAGGAAGGTGCACCTACCTAGGAGGGTGTATGTGATCCTCATGGACCAATATGCCGTAGATTCACTGGCTCAGCCGACTTGTTGTTCTTCGTAGAGGGATCCATTTGCCTCTCACCTGCACACCACTACAACCTTGTTCAACCCAAAATTAACTTTTGGCAATCACCATATTCTCTATCCCAATGTTGCACAAACACCTATGACACAAAAAGAGACAAAGCAAAGAGCAACAACAAGACTTGCCAAAAGGGATCAGTGTTAGCTAAAAAAATATATAAAAATGACTATAAAAGGTTTCAAGAAGACTCCGCGAGTAAAAAACTGAAATTCAAAAAATGAAATCGTATGTTTTGAAGGTCACTAATACTTGTAATGAGGATTGAAGCACTCATCAACTCATCATCCGTAGTTTTGCACCTTTCCAGAATCCGCCATTTGATTTCCAGGCCATGCTGAGGTCATCTTAATCAACAAAATTTATACCTAAGTTGCCCTACCGAGTGAACTAATGCAATATAGCGTCTAGGATCGAACACAGGGATGAGTTTTCGTCTTACAAATGACTTGTATAATGATTCAAAATGGTATAGCTTTACTTTGGATTTTTGGATTTGCATAAAAAGTGTGGTCATTATTGTCACTAAGCTAATCGAAAGCAGCTTTAAAATAAGATGTAAAAGAAGACCTTGAAGCTTGGGTCACCGCTTGGTATGACAAGCAGAGGTGTCCTCGTTATTTTACATTAGGCAAATGACACAGTCATTCTAAACCCATCTTATGTTTTAACTTAAAAACCTAAACTTAGTAATCTTCTGGTTTAACTCATATAGATTTTAATACATTTTAATATTCCCAGAGTTAGTACAAAGATTTAACCTATTTTTATAGTTTAAATGACATCTATAGATTGTCATGTAATTCAGCAAATAAGGAATATTACTAAAACCCAGCATGCAAGTATCAACTCATGAAAATACATTAAATAAAGATTTTAAACTAGTTTTAAAAGTTTGAACACAATACTAGTGACTGTCATAAGTTCTGTGAGGAACACCAAACTCCACATCAATCCAACCTAGCAACCCTCCTTCAAGGTTTTGAGGTTTAGCCAAACATCCTTTGAGTTGTCATCCCCAAAAGGGTAAGCCTGGGCAGCCTAGAAAACGGCGGTTATGAGATATGTTTAGAAAACAAACCAAAAAATAGGCCTTTAAAATGAAACTCATAAGTAAAATGAAAGTTAGGTTATAAACATTCATAACATGGTTTATATAGCTCACAAATACGTGAAAATACCAAACTATCCTAAATAATATGATTACATCAGGGCAAAAGAGAATTAATCAAAACTGACAAGTGAGATCACAAAATTACTACAGATAATTTTCATATGACAGTGAAATTTGAGAGACAATTTAATAATGGTTTTTGTAATTTTTATCAGAGATAGGCCTTACACACAAATTTAACCCAGAGAAAATTCTCATATGTATAGAAAAATTTCAAGTATCATAGCCAAATTTGAACATATTTCAAAATTTCATTGCTGATCATAAAATTTCGCTTATCATTGCGAAATTTTCGCCTTCCCATCGCTTTTGCTTCTCGTGATCTTCCAACCGCTTATTTCATCCTAAAAGTGACAACTAATGACCACACTAATCCCCAGATAAATCGCAAGACAATTTCGATGCCAAGCTCGGGAGCATGATGGTAAATGTTTACGAACCCGCAAAACTACCAAAAACAACCTCAAACAAAATCATTAGTACTAAAGGACCTACACATGTCAATCTAATTTAAATAATATGATTAGTAAGAAAAAGCACTAAACCTATCTTAAATAGGACTCGAAAATAGCACTTTGGTACTAATCAGAAAAGCTTAAATCCAAATGATGTTTGATCTACATACAAAGAGATCAAGCATAATCTGGGCAATAATTTAGATCCAATTCATGAGAATTCAAAGTTAATGGTTAGAGATTGTTACCACCAGGTACAATGAAAGAATGACTCTAGTTCGAATGAGAAAATTTGAAGAAACAGAACTTATAAAGCAGGTCTAAATGAAGACTAAAATCGATGTTAGAAGGACAATGAAAATTGTGCAAAGGGGGAGTTATTTATAACTCAAACTTTCAATCGCATCGAGACAAAAAGGCAGAGAATTTTCCGACGGTCAAATTTTAACTGACATGGCATTGAAGTTTGGGGGAATTATATTTTGTTCTGGTGCTTAAATTTTGAATATATTACAGGATGATTTTGTTGAATATTTCATATGATGAAGATGGAATTGAGTTGTGTTTCTACCTGATTGGATTTGAGTAAATTGAAATTGTTGTGAATTTAATTGTTCGTGAGCACTCCAAAATTTCCTGCCTAACATTAACTCCAAAAGTTGCAACCATGAATGTTGGAATGGAAATAATAAGGTAGAAAGAGTCGCAAAACAAAGAAACTGAGGTCACAATGAAAAATAAAGAAAGAAAAAAAAAAGCAAGTCATGACATCAAGTCCCATGTCGTGACCACATTTCAGGTCGCAACAAAAATCCTTAGGTTGCGACCAGAATAGTCCAAAACTCAATAAAAGTAGGTTTTTAAAACCTTTCATTTTGGGCGTTCCAACATTAAAAATAAAATCCATTGCAAATCATTAATTAGAGGCCTTAAAATTCAAAGTCGCTAACTCCAATAACGTAATCATGACATTAGCCCACCGTCCATTCAAATTTCCAATCAACTTTAACTCGCTTCAAACCTTTCCGCTTCTATCATTCATTCAAAATATTTCGTAAATAAATCATTATTAATGCAGACTGTAAACTGATGTCTTGATTAAATGAATTAGTTTAGTTCGCTAGTTTCAAATGAATAATTATAATTTAATAAACTAAGAGAAACGATCAAAATTCCTAACAAATTTCAAAACCCCTATTGGAAATACAGATGCTTCAATCCAAGAAAATTATTCAATTCATTCATCGGAATTTGGAAAGAGAATAAAGAGCTCAGAGTTCCCAAGAGAAGCAAAATCACTATAAAGGATGGGAAACAAAGAAGAATAAACAACGAGAATGAAGAGAAAGGAGAATGATATAAAAAGCAAGAGTTCTAAGGTCAAAGACAGAGTTTATGGAATTAATGAGCCTAAAACAAACCACCCCATTCATTATTCCATAAAAACGCTATAAATCAAGAGAGTGGTTGATGGGAAGGAATTGAAAGGGGTTAATTAGAACCCATCATCCAGAGGAGCCCAAAATAAAATAAGGAAGGGGCCCTAATTTGTCAACAACCTTGCACAACTCTATCCTTCCTGCTGAGTTCAAGGTCTGAGAACCAAATAAAGGTGTAAGCTACAGCCTTAAGAGGAAGATATAGATTTTAGGGATCAAGCAAATAAAGAGTTTTTCTAGTTTGTTGTAGTCTACCAAAGAAATTTATTTGTACAATATCGAAACGTTTTGATATTTGAATAAAATTCGATGATTTATAAATTAGTTATTACTGGGATGGATGAACATGACTTGAGAAATTTCAGGTTTGTGGTCATTTCTGTTGTAGATAGATTTTGGAATGCTTTCCCGTGCACATCAATAAACAATTTTGTTCTTTCCCAAGAAACAAAATATTCAGAAAAATAATAATAATAGATTTAGAGTAGTAAACCTGAAATTGTGGAGTTGCAAAATTACATGTTTAAATCCAGCTTTAGATTGCAAACTGAAAATGGTTATTGCTTGATGGAACAAATAACTCGTTGAAATAGTATAAATAGATGCTGAATAAGTACAAGTCTGAAGAAATAATACACTTGGTCAACAAAACTCATGAAATTTGAGAGTAATTAGGAACATCTTTCGGGGAAATTCAGATTAAGAGTCCATAGTCCTAGAACTTGTTAGATTATTGATTGAGGCGAAATCTTAGGTAAAAACAACCTAACAAGAAGTGATTTGAGGCCATCCTGGCGCTTTGAGCTTTCAAGCCTACCCTCAATATATGCTAAAGCATATCCTCTGGGCTCGATTGGCTCAAACGAGCCTTATTTCAAATAACAAAGAACCTAAAACCTAAATTCCCTTCCTGCAATAACTCGCAAGAAGAGCCCAAATTATCCGCCTAAGACAGAAGAGTCTACTAGAAGGAAGAAACAAGTATGGGGAAAAATATTTCCAAATGTTACAATGAAGGAGTGCGTAAGAAGTAAAGAAGGTAAATTAATGAAAAGGGAATGTTTTTCGTGGCCTATTTCTGAACAATTAAGCTCGTATGGGTGTTTTAACACCTAGTACCCTAATACTAACCTGAATGGAGTTGCTACCCCAAAGTTCTCTAAGAGGATAGAAAGCCTAAAAGACAAAACATTGCACTATTCCCAACCTTAGAAAACAGAAGGCATGAGTTCTAGAACAAGAGAACTGCTTGAATAAAGTGCATATGGAAATTAAAATTCCATAAAAAGAATCAAAAGATGAATCAAAGCCAAGATCGAGGAGAATCAACAAATACAAAGAAGCAAATGTAGTGAAAGTCAAGGGGCAACAAGATGAAGAAAAGGTGGAAACTCGGGGCGATTTGGCACTTAAATTTTCCTATTATCCACCCAATTACCTAAGCTCAACATTACAAGCCCGAAAAGACTGATTGATTCTCAAGGTTGAATTTACCTACATTAAGGAGATCAATATGAAAATGTCTATGATTTTGACAAATAGTCCAAGGAAACTCCCGTAAGATTAACTAAATCCAACATGAAGCATGAAAAGGATTGGAAGACTCAAGACACACACATGTAACAAGACTGCTGAATAAACTGCTTAAATATATTATTCTCATCAAGAGATTTAGATATAAGTCTACCGCTTTCTTTTTCTTGAATCGAAACTGAAATTCTAAAATGATGCTGCTATCTCCTATTTCAAGTTAGAAGTGGGAATCAGAAAGACAATGGTATGAATCAAAATGTCCTTAAAAATTTTAAGCTTATTTGTTTGAGGACAAACAATTCTTTATTTTCTTTGCTTGGGGACAAGCAAAATTTTAAGTTTGGGGGAATTTGATGAGTCCAAAAACTCATATGATTTTTAATCTATTTTTTTGAGCATATTACAAGATAAATGTTGATTCATATGCATAAAATGATATTTAATCAAATTTAATTTTGCAGAAAATACGCATAAACAAAAACCCAACAAAAACCAAGAGACCAAATCACTTATTAATCAGGAATGAAGTCGTGAATCGAAAGTCGGAGTCAGCGATGTGAAGCTTAGTTTTCTGGCCATTTCCAAGTCACGACATCACCAAGACGGCTTTGGGAAGAAGAAGACGAGTGCGGTCGTGATCAAGATTGCTGCCATCACGACCAAGGCAATAAACAAAGAGGTCGCGACACCACACTAATGTCGCGACGCCAATTGAATATAACTGAGGTCACGACGTCACTCTGATGTCGCGACGTGGATTCGTCAATAAAGCCACAAAAGAAGTCTCTGCAAAGAAAAAGAAGTTGCAACTAGTTTTTAAATGAAAGGCATCATTTGAAGTCGTGACATACCGTTGAGTTCGTGACATGACAATTGGAAATCGAAGTCTCAATGCAAGATTGAAGTTGGCAACACATTTATTAAGCAAAGACCACAAACAATGTCGCCAATTCACTCATTCAGCCGCGTAATTCCAAAGAAGAGCCGGGCGCAGAAATCAAGGTCAATCACTTAAGGCCACTACAAGCCACCGAACAAGAGTACACATGGTCGCGACATGCTACGAGGCTCACTCCGAATAGAGGTCAAAGAAGGAAATCAAGTTGCAACAAAGAATCGAGGTTGCACCGTAAGATGAGAATGAACATCAGTAGAGGCTACATATACCTGAAGTCGCGACTTAAATGAAACCCGTGGAATGAGAAGATCATCAACAAGGTCGCGACCAGAAAAACAAAGTCACTAATTCTAAGTAATGCAAGAAGAACAAAGAACAAGGCTCACTTAAAACCAAAGCTCACATGCAACACAATAAGGAAAAGAGTCCTAACCTAACCGAGGCTTGACTGCCGAAGAAAAGAAAGACAATGATGTCGCCATGGAAATCGTAGTTCACTAACTCGAGGAACATCGAAGCTACCAAGGTTCGCAATTATAAATGATGTCGCCACCATTAATTCCAAGCACCGCAAGGAATTAGGTCGCACTGTATAAACAAAGGTCGCTGAACAACATGAGCAATCAAGGAAAATCCATGTCGCGACATCAAACTGCGAGGTCGCTACATAGAATAGTAAACCTGCTTTCTTTAGGATTCCACCGAGCTTTGGGATTCAGCCCAATTTCATTTGAATGACAAGATAAATAGATGGGGCTGAATAGTAAAGTAGCTTCCGTCTTCACTACCTTAAAAAGGGGAAAGGGAGAGGAACTCAAGCAGATAGTTTAGAGATTTTTATTTTTTATTTTTAGTTAATTTCTTTCTCGATTTGAATCAAGGAATCAAGCGTAAAACGAAGGACTCGTTGTTTTATTTATGTTATTTTCTTTCTTAAACTAACGCCTAAAATTTATGAAATCTAGACAAATTTCTCTGAATTCATTTTCTCGCTGACAATATAATTATTGTAATGATCGGTACTCATTTAATTCGTAATGCAAGAATCTGTTTTTAAATTCTATTGATTTTTATTTACATTTAGTTACGCCTCTTTTCCCGCATAAATTGAGAACCTATTTAGTTTGATTTACTTATTTGGTGTCGCTTTTGAATTGATAAGTTCCCAATAGTGGTAGTACCGAATACCGCCGAGGGAATGTATCTCGCTCCGATGATTCAGGATGCCCTCCTCGCGGACACAGTGAGACTTAGATTCCCGAGAGTCGAGAGCATTCTTTTCCGTGCTAGACTACCATTGACGAACCACGAGCTTTGAGAGTTCATTTTGATAAATCCTACCACCATAATTGAAGTCGAGGGAGATGAATAAATATAAATGGGATCGTAGAGTCACCTTAATCTAGCGTGCTCTAAACCCTGTTAGCCGAGATCTAATCACAAGTGAAACAATCAATAGGACCTGAGGCTATCACCTTTAAGTGGTAGAAACTTCGTGAAAAATCCCGAGAAGGAAATGAAAAAGATCCGTCATCAAGAAATGGGTGGGAAGTATTGAGAAAAGAAAAATGCCCAGATCTTGCAAAGAGAGTAAAGGAATGCTGTGCAGCTGGTTTGATCTTGTATTCGAGTAGCTAAAGGGTATCCAACCAAAGGAATATGAGAAATCCACTCCAAAATTTAGGAAATCTTGGACAAATCCAGATCCATACACAGAACAGAGCAATGTATTTTAGTGTAGGAATTGACTGTTTCATTGTATTTCACTGATAGTTTTCTTTTCTCACAAGAAACTATTTCAATCCAAAGATTTTGTTTACAATTCTATTTTTAGTTATTTGAATTGATTTTAGCTTTAGTTACAGAGTTAATACTAGAATCTTTATTTTTCTAGATACAACTTCCATTTTGAAGCAGTCCAAATAGCATGGAATTTTAGTAGTCAGGGTAGTTGGATCTTTAATTCGCACTCAACTGCGGAATGATTCCCGGAATTACATTCGCATTTTACTACTTAGTGACCTGTGCACTTGCAGTGTCATAGACTCAACCCTTATTTTTAAATCATGAACCTTTTGAAAGAAATATTTTATTAAGCAAATTTATCCAAAGTGACATGGATGCAAGAGAAATGTAAGGCTCTTACAACTATGTGAATTTGAGGGGCTTTTAGTCTATATAAAAAGGGACAAACACCATCAATCAAGAATACATCCTTAGTCCTTCTCAAGTGCTTGAGGATTTTCTTGATAGCCACCTAATGACCCTCACCTGGGTCCAACTGGTATCTGCTCATGACTCTCAAAGCATAAGATAGTTAGGTCTAGTGCATTTCATAGTGTACATGATTGATCCTATAGCCGAAGCATATGGGGTCAAACTCATGCTTGTCCTCCCATCTTGTGTCTTTGGACACATAGACTTCAAGTGGGTGATCCTACTTGACATGAGAAGTATCCTCTCTTGAACTGCTCCATGGTAAACCTCTTTAGTAACTAAGCTATGGTAGATCAGAAAGACCAAGTAAATCCTACTGACTTACTTTTATAGATCTATATTTCATTTATTAGGTTGCTTCTCCAAGGTTCGCTAAAGGAAAAAATCTTGACATGAGAAGTATCCTCTCTTGAACTGCTTCCATGGTAAACCTCTTTTAGTAACTAAGTTATGTATGTAGATCGGGTGGAAAGATCAAGGAACTTTACGGATCTATCTCTTTCTATGTATCTATATCTCCATTTACAGTTGCTTCTCCAAGGTCTTTCATGAAGGAAAAAATCTTGACATGAGAAGTATCCTCTATTGAATCGCTTCCATGGTAAACCTCTTAGTAACTAAGCTATGTATGTAGATCAGGAAAGACCACAACTTACTTGATCATTCTATAGATCTATATCTCCATTTATTAGGTTGCTTCTCCAAGGTCTTTCATGAAGGAAAAAAAATCTTGGATAACCAATATATATTAACAGATTGTAACATTGAGACGTCACTTCCAATAATTAATATGTCATCCACATATAATACTAGGAATACAACTAAGAATCGCCATCAACCTTCATGTACACACTGCTTCCATCCGTGATTGTGATAAAACCAAACTCTTTAATCGCTCATCAAATCGATATTCCAACTCCTAGATGGTTAAGCTCAATCCATAAATGGAACTTTTGAAGTCAGTATAATTTATTGTCATTTCTAGGTGCGAAGACTCTTGGCTGTGTCATTCACACATCCTTACTTGGGCTCTTTCGAGAAAGCCGCCTACATCCATTTTCCATCTCATAATCACAATGAGCAACAATGGCAAAGTGGAGTATCCCTTGGATTTGGGCTATTAGCCACGACTAACAACCTCATCATAGTCAATTCTTTGTCTTTGATAATAACCCTTAGCTATAAGCTTAGACTTATAGGTAATCACATTGCCTTCCATGTCAATCTTCTTTTTGAAGATCTTCTTGCAACCTATAAGCCTTATCCCTTTAAGGTTCAACCAGTCCATACTTGGTCAGATTCATTATTGAATCCATCTCTAACTTCATGGCTTCGCCACTAGCCGATCAACTATTCATAAATTTATCGTAGGTAGTAGGCTCATCGATCTCTGTGAGCAATACATTCCACTATTCACTAATGAATAAACCATAATTCTTTGAAACATTATATATCCTACTCAGGCTACGATGCGCCAGGTTTCAAAGATTAGTCAGTTACTTCATCAACACGTATCAACAACCCACCGTCAATGATTCACTGTTTGGAGTTACACTTTGAACTTCACCAAGTTCACCCTTGCTCCCACTGTCTTCTCTTAGAAGAAACTCTTTCTCTAAGAAGATTGTATACTTTGAAACAAACAACTTTTGTTCCAAAGTGTTGTAGAACTGATATCCAATTGTCTCCTTAGGATATCTTACAACAGACACTGGCTTGTATTTGGCTTCAGCTTAGTTTCCGACAATCTCTCACTTCATGAGCTCAGATAACCCCATACTCCTCTGCATATGATGGTTCTCGTTAGTCTATATCTCATATGAAGTAATCTCTAACCATCAGACTGATTCTAACTAACACTAGCCTCATTTTCAGATACCTTTATGCACTTTAGTAGATTCAAGCTACACAACTCACAGACTTCACGGTCCAACAAGGTTCTGCTTATCTTTCACTAGCACAACTTAGTGCGATGTGTAAGGTGGAGTCCACTTGGATAAAGTCTCATCATCCTAGAGATTACCTGCAAAACTCTTAGCTTAAGTATTCACTACTGATCTCATCGGCGATTTGATACTTCCTAAGTTGTTTCTACTTATATCTAAATTCTTTGAATTTTCTAGATTCATTTGAGCCACCTGACATAAATATTTAATCACATAATGATTCGCTTTAGAGAAGTAATAGTTTTTATGATAAAACCACCGACATTAATGGACAAAGGACCACAAACATCGGAATGTAATAGGTCATGTCCATAAGCGTTCACCATTTCCCAAAGTGGCAACTCAGATGATTTTTTCAAGAAGATTCATGTGTCAAATGATTCACCATCAACACCTGGTTACCATTATTATTCTTAATTTAATACGGTTTCACTGTATGGCTAATGCTAATGCCTATGAGTACGATGGTTTTAAAATTCTTCATCTCCCTCGGCCTTTTTTTCATTATTAACGCTAAAATCGATCGACATACCACTATGTAAATCTATCATTTATCAAATAATAATTATTAAAAGATATCATAACAGAATAAATCACAATACAAAATAAATGGATATCTTTCTTGTTCAAATAAGAAATTAGAAAAAGTTCTTCATCAATTTTGGGACATAACAACAATCATCCAAATTTAAACAAAGATCACTAGGGAGGTTCAAAACATAAGTCCATATAGCAATAGATGCAACTCTTGTACCATTGCCCACTCGAAAGTCGGACTCTCCCTTTGTGAGCTTCCTATACTTCAATCCATATGTATGAGCCACAACTGGTATCATATATCCATATGTTGTCAGGAGAAACAATATTAACCTTAATGACATAAATACCTGAAGATGATGGTGCATCACATGCCACCTTCTTCTTCGACCTGGGTAGGTCTTGTGCCTTCTCTCAACATTAATCACTCACAATGGGGCAAGTCCCTTAGGTGTAACTTTGGCCTTTTCTCTGCCACACCTCCCTGTGTTGGAGGGATTAATTTTTTCTCATTCTAGAACCGGAAGAACTTCAAACATCATGTTTGTTTCCTCCCTTTCTTAAAGAAGATCAGTTGTTTACAAGTTGATCAACATGGGTATGGTGGACATGATGTAGTTCATCCTATTGTCAAGCACAAACTATGAAAAACCATCGGGTAAACTGGCCAAAATCATGTCTACACTTAATTCAAAGTCCATCCAATAACCCAATTGATTCAACCTATCAATGTGTTTATACATCTTCAATGCATGCTGCACTAGGGATGTCCCCTTCTCCATCTTGGAACCAAAATGTAGTCTTTCAAAGACTCTCGAACCTTCAGCCTCTCGTCATTGTAATTGCCCTTCATGGCTGTGATCATAATATGCATCCATGCCTATATTGCTTCGAAGTCAGTGACATGGACGTGAGGATAGTTAATCCCGCCTTCACACTATCAACCAAATGCTTTGATGTGCCCTCCAACGCTTGGTACCATCAAGTGCTAGACTGAGGGAGTGGCTCAACAATAAGTATAGGCTAACTCGTGACCTCACCAATCCATGAGCTGCAACTAGCTATTAATTAAAAAGAGCTGACTTTCAGCTTCGGGAAAATCCGCCTCACTCCAGGAATGGTTTTTTTCGGGAGCTTGCCACTAGTTTATTTTGGCTCTTATAAAGGGAAAAACAAGTAAGAATAAAAAACCCCTAATTAACTCCATTCAAGAAAAAGCGGTCCGCAAACTAGACTTCAACTGGATGAAGTTACTTATTTGAAGGCACCTCATGCAGGTACACCCTCTAAGCCCTAAACTCGTCCTGCATCTAATGAATTGGGCACATCGGGACATACTAAGCAAAGGATTCATTGTCACTTAGGGCTAAATGTATGACATGACACACAATCCTAATTATTCCAGTTAGTACAAGAACACTCAACAAAAAGAGCAAATAAGTGTACATGTGGTCCCTGGCCACGCGCTACATCAAAGGTTAACTAACAAACATAGCAAGCATGCATGACACTCAAACACCAAGCATCCATGTGAAATACACTACCCAACATCAAAGCGCATACCTATGGTCCCTAGCTAAGTGCTGTAGGGAAAGGTGAGCCAATCAACACAAGCACGCAACCAACATCAAAGCTAAACATCATGTCCTGGGATAATGATTTAAACCAAACCAACAACGCCCGCCCCCAACATCAACCAATCAAGCTTCAACCCACATTTCTCAGCCAACTTCAAGGTGGGCCCATCTCAATTCAAACTATAGGCTCGCTCGCACTCCCAACAAGGTCATATGTGTTAGGAATGAACGGGCTTGAGCCACAAAGGCTTCGAGCTTCAAATGAGCTGTGAACAGCCAAGCTGCCACAATGTAACCAGGTCTGACTGACAGAAACCCTCAATTCGTTAGAATATTCCTGAAGAAGAAAACCAATAAAATAAAACATCATTTCGAGTCTGAATAGAGTGAGATATGGCTAAACAAACCGAAAGGTTCATTATATGGTCGTTCAGCCACCCAACCTATTAAAATCCATATGGAGCCTACTAACCTACAAGCAATGTAGCCCCCAAATCACATAACCTAGTTGAAATCTCAAACCCATCGACCCCCACTTACAGCCACCCAAACTCATGCAATCTAGTTAAATTCAGCCACCTAAAGCCCCCACAGCTACATGAAACTCATATGCAAACTTACTCAACTCTTAAAACCGTTGAAATTTAGCCATCTAAAGCTTTATAACCAACTTATAAATCAGCCACTTAAAGTTTTCTTCCTCTCTACTCAGCTACATAAACCCATATGTAGCTGCCTCAAACTCCCCGTAACTAAGCTAAAATTTCAACCATTCAAAGCCCCTATCGTAGCCATCAACTCCTTTAACAAGCAGAAAATAAACATTTCAGTTTTCCCAATGTAGCCAACTTCTTAGAACCTGAGTTGAAATTGTGCATATAGATAGTAAGTTCCTAAACACATAATTATAGGCAAGGATCAAATATCTAGAACATGGATATACTCCGCAATTTGACTTACTAAATACTGGAAATATCGGTAAATATTCTGGTGAAAAATTTTTACAAAAATATCGGTTCGATTAAAATTTTCATTTTTTTAATTTATATAGATTTATGTGAGAAATGATTCATATCTTAATTATGTAGATTAAAATCAAATGGATTAGTAATTATTAAAATTAAATATGCTACATTAATATGTTATTATGTTAAAATAGATTATTTATTTGTTTTATATTATTATAATATTATGTGATAGATTTATGTGATTCAAAATATTATATATTATAACTTAAATTTTTGAAATAATATTATTTTACTTCTTCTATTTTAAATGAAATATTGATTTAAAAATATTATAAGTTATTATAAGATTGGAAATTAATAATGTAAATAAAAATAAAATATAACAAATGTTGTAATCCATATATAGTGATTATGAAAAACAAACAATAAGATAAGATTTATGGCTTGGTGACTATACATAATAAGTAATCAATTGGCTTGGTTGTTGGAGCGCGTTACCTGTGGCATTTTCAGTCTCAAACCAACAAGCAATTCTTTCAGATTTTCGTCAAAACATCAGTATTAAAACAAGAAAACAGAAAATTTTTGAATATTTAAAAATGAAAATTATCGTAAATTATCTGGAAAAGTTTCATGAATTATTCGAAAGCCCGACAAAACGAAATTTCGCGGCATTTTTCTTTCTATGTTTCACCAAAACGATATTTCTATTAAAACACTTAAAATCGTAAATTTTGTCCCCGACATAGACCGCCAAGACCAGATGATGAATGCATTACCACACTTCCTCGTTACGGGCAGCATGTATAGCACTTCTGGCACTTTTCATCGCTAAGTAAAGGCACTCTAACCGTTGCTTCGACATATTTAGTACTTCTGCACTTCGATTAGTGCGACGACACTCTCTATAAGCGCCTAAAGATTCATTGAACACAAGACCCGGGCACGCACATACCTTCGTGGTATCCACAGCCGTGGTCCTACTGGTTTATTATTGGGCCCAGGTCAAACGCTATATGATAAGAGTCCGAATAACGGCATGATAAAGTAATGCAACATCGTCGCCAGAATGTACCGCACCCATGCGAGGCTCAGAGTACCCACGTACTCGTATGCTATAAGCCCATAATTCAACGCACCTCCGCATAAGTATAAGTTTTGAAATTCCTAATGAGATCCAACAAGTGTAAGCTTCATCATAAGTACAAGTATGTGTATAAGTTTGTTATCTGTAGGTACGTATGAGACGTTTGGTGATCTTTCTCAGATACCGTCGCCAAGACACTTGTAGAGGTCCATTACCCTGGGGAGGTTTAAGGCTGAATTATAAATGTAAATGTAATTGTTTTGTATATGCACTCATAAATGCATCAGACTATATGTATTTGACAGAATCTGCAAAAACAACAATATGATGGGTCGATTGTATCTCGCAGTAAGAGACATTTTGGATTGAGTTATAAGACTAGCTCCACCCAATGTTTAAATAAAGGCAAAGAGCCCCAAGACAATTTCCTCGCATCCTTTTCTTCGTCGCCAAAGGTGGGTTAGGGTGGCTGTTGTCACCGGCGCCTTCGCCTCTTCAGGTCCTTTTCTTCAACTTATGCCACGACATAGCTTTCTGTTGTTGTGACAGATATTTTTTCCTTCATCTCTTCATCTTTATCGTGACATAAATTACTATGTTACGACATTCTTTATGTGGTTCTTATCAACCTGTCGCGGACATTTTCTTTTGTCGCGACAAGCTTCACAAATTGTAGCATTGTCATGTCTACATAAACTTGTTATCTCTGATCGTTAATTAAACTTTATGTCGTGACAAACTTGAAAATATTATGATATATTTCCTTCCTAGATCTAATAATAATGAATCACATTACGGTAATATTGAAATCTTTGTCGCAACCAACTTGTCTTGACTTGCCTCATTGCTCTTCCATTTTCTATCGCAATAGACTTTCTCCAGCTCTTTATGTCGCGACATAAATTTGATCAGTTGTGGACAAAACTCATCATTATTTGTTTGTTCATTAGTCATGGCAGAAAGCAAATAATATTACGACATTCTTCAACCAATCAATGGTCGACACAAAACTTTGTCGCACAGTTGTTCTCGACACTGAACTTAAATTTTTCGGTTTTTTCGGGCCGAATATCGCGAAAATCGACATCGCCAGCCCCGACAAGATATTGGCAAACTACAATCGCTTAGGGCAACAGTGAACGGAAATCACAAATATCACAAATTTCACATTTCAGCTAAAAATTCAGACCTGGGCAACACGCTTGCGGTCGGTCATTTGTCAAAATCGCCGACGCATCGATCATATATCGCCGGAGTAAATCGTCGATTTAAAAAACCGGTAGGCATTTGGACCATCGATTTTGTCCTCGACGGATCCAACGTCCATTTTCGTTTCCTCCTTTTAAATGCATCCAATCTGCTATATTTTTTTATCCAACTGATTTTAAATCAAGCTTGATCTAATAATGGTCCGTAATGATTTCTAACGGATATATGATGATCCAACGGTCAAATTTGAACCAAAATCAAATCCAATTGTTAGAAATAAATCACAACGGTTTTTTGACAATCTAATGGTTATTTTGACTCCAAAATTTTTTATAAATACCCATAAAATCATACAATTTCATTACAAACTCATCCATCCACATCTAAGCTCAATTTGACCCTCAAATTATTTTTTATTTGTTCTTTGGTCCTTAATATTTGAAAGACTTAGAACAAGGTATGTTTCCTTTTAGAATTAATTTTTGTTTTTATATATTTTATTTTTAATATATCTTAGTTTTATTTTGTGTTAATATTATAATAAATATTTTATACTGTGAGTTTATTTTAGTTTAATTGATATTATAATTAAGTTAGATATAATATTTGAAACGTCTAGATATTACAGATCTCATTTAATATTCAACAATTATAATTATGTAGTTAGAATTGAGACTTTCTTAGATATTTTTAGAATATATTTTCAGTTCATAATATTACGAACTAATATAATTTTTAGTTAATTAATTATATTATTTATTTGGTTAATAGTACATTAATTTTGAAACATATTTATATTATAATCTTATTTTAGTAATTAAACATATTACTTATGATTAATTTGAAGAAGGAATGTTTGAAACTTAGTTATAATTAAATGTTAGAAATTTAGATCTTCTACTTAGATATCTTTAACATATATTATTTTAGTTCATAATATTACTAACTAATATAATTTTTAGTTAATTAATTATATTAATTATATTAGTTATTTTCTATAATCTTATTTTAGTTATATAATGTTTGAAACATTTTTATACTATAATCTTATTTTAGTAATTTGAAACATATTACTTACATTAAATTTTAATATAATGTTTGAAACTTAGATCTTAGACATATTTAATGTTAGAAATTTAGATTTTCTTAGATATCTTGTACTTATTATTATTTAGTTCATAAATACACAACCTCAATATAAATTTTTAGTTAATTAATTATATTACTTTTTATTAATAGTACATTAAATTTGAAGCATATTTATATTATAATCTTATTTTTGCATTTAAAACATAATACTTATATTAAATTTAGTTATATAATATTTGAAACTTAGTTATAATTAAATGTTAGAAATTTAGATCTTCTAATAGATATCTTAATAATATTATTTTAGTTCATAATATTACTAACTAATATAATTTTTAGTTACTCAATTATATTAATTATATTAGTTATTTACTATAATCTTATTTTGTTATTTAATGTTTAAACATTTTTATACTATAATCTTATTTTATTAATTTTAAAACATGGTTATATTAATTGGGACAAACTCAAGCTATTAACTTAGATCTAATTTATAGTTGAATTTTGCATATATAATGTTATTATAATGATATCATATTATATTATTTATTTGATTCTAATTTATTTTCATTAAAATAATGTAAGCTTTATATAGAATATGAGTGGAAGGGAAGTTGAGATCTTATGAGGTATTGTACCTTGGAGGGACATAAAAATGGAACAATTTGCAATTATTGTGGTTTAAGCATAAAAGGTGGTGGAATTACTCGCTTACAGTTTCACCTGTCACATACGGATCCCTATTCAAATACTAAGAAGTGTCCAAATATGTCGCCGAAAGTAAAATGAATTTGGCACTTTAGATCATATAAAAAGCAAACAAAAAATAAAAGCCACTATGGAAGAAAATTGAGTTTAAATACAGGCACAATGGGGAAGAAACATCAAACACTCTCATTGATGATGGCGTATGAGAAGAGGGGCATGAGGATGTATACGTATCCGGTTGACATCCACCCCAATGAGCGAGATGAATATCGAGAAGACGTGCATCGGGGTTATAATGGAACCGAGAACAGGTTGCAGGATTTATGAGAGGCAAAAGAAAATAGGTAAATCTTTATACCTAATTCATTTTTTCATAATTATAAGTAAATAGTTATTTTATTTTTATTGTACAATTGCACAAGTAAGTCTTCACAATCAGGTGATCTATCAAGACATATACAAAGATCACAAAATATTCGTCATACGGATCCATTACTGCTAATTGCACCATCATTTTACAAGTCTTCGATTACAAAACAAAAAAGCATAAAAAATATGTTCAGCGCGGAACAACCAAGGTAAACACTGGATAATTGATTAGCAAGTTCTTTCATATGAAAGTGAACTTCCACCTCAAAAATGGACTCACACCATTTTAAGAACATGATTTTTGTGCACAACAAGCATATTTGTCTAATTGTCTAATATGTTTTAATAACATGATTATCTTAAATATGCATCGCAAATTTGCAACTACTAACCAACTTTTCTTTAATTATATATGTAGGATGGGGCATCGAACCACTATCTCTATATGAATCAAAGCAGTACTTGGAAATGAGTATAAAGACACAGCTTCTGCGTCAAATACACAAAGTGGAGAAATGGGAGACATATGGATGCACACTATATGCGATGGATGGACCAGGCCAACCAAATCAGCACAATGACTTAAGTATATTCAAAATAAGCATAATTTTCCTTAAATGTATTGATGCATCGATAAGATTAAAGACAAGAAATACATATATGGTTTGTTGTTGACGTTATTAAGGAAGTTGAGAAGCAAATGCGCAAATTGTAATAGATAATGGATCAACATTTAGAAAGCGAAAGTTGTTGATGAAGAAATACAATATGTATTGACTCATGTGTAGACACCATTGATTTAATATTTGAAGACATTGGTAAAGGGATAGTGTTGCTCGCTTGATCATGAATGCATTTAAAGATAACCAAATTCATTTACAATCATGGTTATTGTTACAAAATGCGTGTCGCAAGATCCCGAGAAACAAGATTTACAACAAACTATATTGCCTTTGACAGTCTTCTAAAAAAGAGGGTTGATTTGAAGAAAGTCTTTATTAGTAATGAATTGGCATCTCACAAGCTTAGTCGGACAGAAGTTGGACATGAGGTTGAAATGCTCATGTTTGATCGCGAATATCGGTATATGGTAAGCCAGTGTCCATCTAAGAGGCACTATACACAAT